>JABCKL010000005.1:0-137357 GCA_018851305.1 Calocybe cyanea
GATAGATAGTAGAGTAATTCATCTTACATAGCTGGGCCAGTAGTTTAGGATAAAAAGCCCTGTATTTTGTTGATTTAGAACAGAGAATTGTTCCCCTCTTTCCTTAGAGTTCAAAGTCCCAGGCTCAAGCAGAGTCTAAAGTCAAAGTAATGTAACGTAAACTCAAGTTCTCATCAAAGTCTACTGATCAATTGTTGTTTTGGCAACTCTTGGCACTTCTCTCATCACCCTCCCTTCTCTCAATGCCATATTGAGTTATTGATTGTACTATCAAATGTTGCCAACCAATTGGAAGCCATATCAATTGATCACTGAGTCTATTGTTTTATCATTTTCTTATCGATTAGCCATTGGCTTCAGTCGATTCCTCTTCAACCTCTTCTATCTACACTTTATCATTGTTGTTTGGCCCAAGGCCACTGGATCTTCCTTGCACACTGCCGATTTGGCCTCACAAAGTGTCTTTGGCATTCCCTTTGTGTAGTATCAGACATATCATCAGTGTGGATCACATATCAAGCAGCTTCATCATGGATCATCCACAAAACATACAGTGTCATGATTTGGAACTGTTTTTCATACACCTGATGGGTTGGCAAACAACTTTTGGGGCTGTGGCCACATTTTCATTCAAAGCAATCCAGAACAGCAAAGGTACATTATTGCCTGCCAAATACCCTTTGGTGGGTACACTTCCATCATTCATGGTGTCAAGGCTCAAGAACAACCCTTCATTCTCCTGAACAATGGCAATGCATGGAGATGGACTGGAAACTATACTAGAGGAAAGTCTAGAACCTGGTAGATATGTTTTTACATCATGGATGACTGAATATCATTTACAATGCATGGCAGATTTGTCAGCCAATCTACCTGCCAATACCAAGATCTTACAGAATGAGCCAATTGCTATATGCTCTCAAGCACTCATGGCCAGGGCCAACTCACTAAAGAACCAAATAAAAGACATTGACCAAGATTATTTTATGCAGTTTGTTGGCCTTGGAATGTCTCCAACACTGCCAATCAATGGCCCCAATGATGGATTGCCAAAGTATTGCATACCAGAAGAGATTTGGTTGCACTACATGGGATTAGTCAATAAATCTGTTCCAGTAATCATGCAAGTTGCAACACCAATGCCCACTCCAGGTCAACCAAGACCTAAAATCATACAGAAAAAGAACTGTGACCACAGCCAACAATTGGCCACAGAGATTCCCATGGCCAACATCTTGGCATATTTAACTGCAGCCCAAGGAACAAACCATTATAACAGTAAGTAAATCATGTGGCCATTACATATGTCATCATCCTGCTGCTGACTTGAAACAGATATGAACTGAGTTGTCACAGTGGTATCAGCAAAGATTGTTAGAGCACCAAGCTGAACAAATGAACCAGGCAAGTGGGGCAATTTGTATTCCTACTATGAGTCACTGTAAACAAGCAGCAACTGGTCAGTTATTGATCCAGATTTGTTGCATCAAGAGAAGAAAAGTACCAGACAAATGACCACAGATGATTTGGCTGCTAAAAAAGCTGCAGCAAGCAGGCTCATGGGAAAGAGAGAGCATAAAAAAAAAAAATTCAATAATTTTGTACCAGTAATCTATATACATTAACTATGGTACATTTTCACTATCTACAAACAATGTCAATCTATGTTTTTTGGACCTTGTGGCATCCTTCAACTTCTGGTATAAGGGAACACTTGGAAAGAATGGTAGGCAACGTAACAGGATGGGGTGACAGATGGTCTGAATGGTGAGGCAAGTGTGGGGGGGATGCTGATGGAGTAAATCAGGGTGAGCAGCAGATAAAAGAACATGGAAATCAGCTTGGGCAATGGTGGCAACTGTGGCTGCAGTCAGGATTTGGAGCAGGGGTCAGCAGCAAATCTGATGATGGAAGAGGGGGGGGCAATGTATTGTAAATGGCAAGGGTGGCAATGGGCAGTAGAAAATTGGGATCCTTGATAGCCACTTCAACTTGTTCAATCATTGATGGAACAAGATTCAAAACCAGTGGCAGGGAGGTGTTGCCACAACTGTCTCTGCTGCAGCTGTGGTTTTGGGACCCTTCATTTTGACATCACCACTGAATGGAATCTCCCTCTCCAATGTCCTTGGCATATTTGCAGGGGCAAGCACATATATTGGCCTGACTCTCCTCTTGTAATTTGAGTCTGTTGATGGCAGAGCAGGAAGAGGAGGAGCAGTTGGAGAGAATGGAGGTGGGGCTGTGCTGCTGCTGTTGCTGCTGCCAAAGCTTGGAGTGCTGAACCCACATAACTGGGAATTGTCTCCTGTTCCAGACCTGAATCAAAATGTTTCCTGAGAGAGTAAACTTCATTTTTGAGGTTGGCAACATCCAAAATGAGGCATTTGATCAAATTCAAGACAATGTTTGTCCCTAATTCAGTAAATGTAAGGGCAATGGATGGAGCAAGATGCTGGACATTCTCCCACAACCTGCCATCATTGTCCAACATCTCTGTCTGGTTTTTGTTGATGATCTTCCTCAGCTCCATGTCAATGTTGTCAATTTGATATGGTTGAAGATTGCCACCACCAGTTTAGTTGCCTCTTGGCACTTTAGGAGTTTCATCAATGGCTGTAATGTAGCCTTGTTGGTGTAGTCACAACCTTAAGATCATTGACAACATGCCTTTACCCTTTTTCTTGTTTTAATCTGCTCCTGGTCACATGCTTCAGCTTCCCTTTCTTGCTGGCCACAATGCTGCACCAATGTTTGTTCATCCCACATCACCAACATGCCAACATGCTGCTCTTGACTTGAGCATAGCATTGCAGCCCAGCTTTTCTACATGCATTGCAAGGAGGGTCATACTCCTTTTCTGATTGTTGTGAGGTTGGCTGCTGCTTTCAACCTTCTGCATCCATTTTCCCCTCAATGTTGGTTCTTGCAGGTTCTTTTGCTGCCCTGCATTGCCACAATTTTTTCTCCTTAGCCACTTTTCTTTGCTGGTCCTGTGACTTTCTCTCTTCCACAGGTATCTGGTTGGAACTTGTTTTAGCAGCCTGTCTACCATAGTTGTTCTCATCTCCTTCTTCACTCTGATGATATTCCTCATTGAAATGACCTGCAATATTACCTGGAATGCCACTCACCAACTGGTGCAGTGGCATAGGCTGTGCAGCCAATTGTTTCAGCTGCAGTTGTGATGGACCAACTGTTGGCCAAGGCAGTGTTACCAAGGCCAGCATTGAGGCCACTGTTGGCAGTCACAGCAACAATTGCAACAGCAGCTCAGCCAGCAGCAATTGTTGAAGTTGCAGCAGTGGTAGTGGTGGTGGCAGTTGGTGATGGGACAAAAGCAGTGTTGATAGCAGTGGTTGTGCTGGGTCCCCCTTGTTCCATTGGTCTGTGCATTGAGGCTAGGGCCTTTTATTTGGCTTTGACTTTCTCATCAAAATCTCTTCAACCTTGCTCTGCTCCCCCCTAGCCTTCCCTTTGTATATAGGTGTTTTATCCTGAACAAGTGGCAGCACAGGTGATAAGTCCACCTCTGTATTTTCATTGTCAATGGGGGCTAATGCCATGGGTAGTTGAACCATGCTACCATCTGATTGCACTATTTCCTTGCTCTTTCCTTCCTGCCAGGTGACTCTCCTATCAAACTTGTGCATCTTCTGAAGGCTTGTGCCAATGAACTCCCAGTCACCCTCCTTGTTGGAATCTTTCCAGCAGAGGAAAAAGTCCCATATGAATGACTTAACTGTGTTGAGGACTTCCTTGATTTTGGCATCAGTTGTTGTTTTGTGTAATAGCATTAGTTTTTTCTGTTGTGATGGATCAGCATTAGGTTTTTGTACATAAATCAGAGCTTATTTACTATTCTAGACATTCCTCCTCATCACAGTGCAGATGTCACCAGCCACAAGTCCAGTCCTGACATGGTTGTTGAGGTGGGCAATGATCTGCTGAACCTTTTCTGGGGTGTAGGTTGACATGGCAGAGGAATGATGATTAGTTGAGCTTAGTGAATGAAAAAGTTTGAACAATACATTGGGAGCTAAAAGCAAACAAATAGAAGAACTTTGAACATGAGTTATGTGATCTTCCATAATAAGTTATCTTGCCATGTCTAATATCTTATCATTTCACAATCACCTGCCATGGTTTGCCAAACTACATTGCAAATCAAACAGATTCTGGAAGGATTTGTTTGCATTAATTTGCCAATTGGCAAAGAGTGCCTGGCACCCACTTCTATGGTACTGGCTGTGCACCAGGCATTTAATGCACATCACAAAAAACTTGATTTAAATGTCTTTAATGCCAAGGGAGAGGTATGTCATCTAAAATTGTTCTACTTTTCTTTCTGTTGAATACTCAATGACCTTAGTTGTCCAACAAAACAAATCCTCCCACTGCTTACATTGCTAAAAAAAAAAAAAAAGTTATGATCCCCCCAGACCCTGTAAGTGGTGATCTTTCTATTTTGCTCTATAACATTTGTCTTGCTCTCTTTCTGCAATGGCAAAACATCAATGTTGTGCTGTGTGCAATTTCAATATCCATGCTGTATAATAGCTGCAGCCATAGTCTTCATATACATATGCCACAGCAGCAGCAGCTACTGATCTCCTTGTCAATCACATGCCACACATAGTTCATATTGCCAACTGCTACTGCCCAGGGCAGACATACTTCATATTTCCATTCTAAAGACACTTTTATATCCTTATTCTGACCAGTTTTGCTTAGCATCTGACTAATCAAGAATTGTTAGAGTTTCATGCCAAAGTCACTATTTTGCAAAACTAGCTCAGCTTATCTTATAAGGATGCCAGCCATTGGCTTTACATGCAAGAGGTGGCAATGTTTCAGGTATATGATGTTTACACAAAGGATTTGGCTGCACTGGATTGGCAAGTGAAGGATACAATTAGTCATTTTGAATACAAAATGAAGAATGTTCAGTGATTCTTATGCATATTTATCCTATGATCAATACAAATACATTTGTTATATGCCATTTATATGATAATGCACAAATCCTCACCAATGCAGCCCCACCCTGCCACAGATAATCATACTGCCTTCCAATGCTCAAGACTGTGGTATTTTATTCCTACCTAAATTCACAATGACATCACTACACATTTCTGAGCCCAATATTCATTTCCCAATGCTTTTTCAATTGCCAATGCAGCATTAATTGTCTTCCAAATACAGGCCTACCACTTTTATGTTATATATAGCTTCATTCATTTCCACACCTCCTTTACTCCCAGTTTTTTTCCATCATTCCATGCCATGCACCCCATCTTTGCCAGTGCCACAAATGTTGCTGGTCATTGCTACTCTGCTCCATTCACTTTTCTTTGCTCTTTTGTTATTATTCTCTCATTTATTATATGACACCATTGTCATTTCTGCTTACTGCCTTTTTGCCTGCTTTTGAATATATAATCTAGGTTTGAAATTTTATGCTACACTTATTGCTCAGTGACATGCCTTATAACCTTTTTTTATTTTCTCTATTCTTTGCCCACTACTAGCACAAAATTGCTGATGCCCATTCTATTTTCCTTTCAATAGTTTGGTATATTGTTATTGTGAGTCATTACATCTCACTGCCATTTTTCCCTCCCTGCATCTAATTATATAGCCTTCGACAAGAATCCTTTTCTTTTTTCAATCATGTGCTGGAGCCAAAAACTCTTTGCTAGTACTACTCCACTTCCCAAATTTGCCTATGAAGTGTTCATTTACTCAGTGAGCCAAGTAAATACATTATCTGACATCACATTTCATTTCAATTTCTGTGCCTCCTTTGGTTACTTTCTATACAATGTAGTAATACATGCTGTCTAACACTAGGCATTGACATATTTGTTTGCTTACAATAGCATTCCACATATGGTAATCACCACTGGTTCCACTGAAGCCAATGCAATCAATATACTGGGATGCTTTGGTGGACCATATCATTTGATACACAGGAATGCCCTTACCTGCTCTTCATCTGTAAAATCATTTAAATCTTTAGGATTGTACACATGTATATAATTGTGCACTACACAAAGTGCTTGAATGATCTTGGATTGCATAATGAGATCATACTCTGGAGTTGTATTCAAAAAAATGGACTGTTGCTTGACAACACTAAAGATTTGCTCAATAACATTGTGAGCTTGTGAGTGGCAGAGGTTATACAGCTCCTCATAATTATGGGGCCTCAAAAAGATGACAAAAACAAGAATCTCAAAAATATAAGAACTCACAATTGTGAAGCATGCCCCCACTCTTTTAAATGAGAACAAACACTACAATAAGGAACTAGACATGTGTTGCAGCTTGGATAGCCAGCATCTGCAAGATAAATCTTGCTGAGAGAAATGGCCAAGCTATGATCCTGGGTCTTTAGAAATTTGGCTATCTGTTGCACTTCCTTCCCATCCAACCAGAAGATAGCTGAAGCAAAGATCAAATGTGCATGCAGCCAGACTATTTGTAGAGAGATGCCATTTTCAATCTTGATAGGCAGGAGACAAAGTTGTTTCAAAAAAAGCATCAATGTGAGATCCATCAAGGGCACCAAGACAATCTTTAAAAAATGGCCAGAACCAAGCATCACTGTATATATGAGGGAGTATAACTTCTTTAGATAGGACCCTGATATATCATAAGTAGAATGCTTAGCATACAAGAGCATTTAAAACATGATGAAAAGATCTTGTATTGGAATATTATTAACATCTGATCACACAGAAGCAAAGTGCATACTTAGAAATAGTATCAGCACTTTGTTGAAATCTCTCCTGCATTTCTCTATTACTCCCACCTGAACATGCTATTTGAAGGAAGATTGCAAGTTGCTCCTCCTTTTAAAAATCCTGCCAATCCTGAAATGTAGTGCTAAATTGATGTAGTTAAACATAGAGCTATTGAAATACATGCTGATTCATTCCAAACATGTTGTAGAAACAAGTGGAATGACCAGTCAGAAGCTTGCAAAGCCATGCTTGGCCCATAAGGATAGATGTATGCTGAGGGTGATGAGAAATTGAAGAAGTGACATATGCAACTACTGCAGCACCAGTGCCTGCAAAGAGGATGCAAGCTTTTCTTTGCATCAATCTGTAGAAGCGGGCTTTGTCCTCCTGTGCAACACATGTTTTTGCAAGAGAAGGTAGTTGAGCCATATCTACACAGCACAAAAGGGAAGATGTGACTACTGTGACAAATGGTCATTGCTATCAGTTTACATCAGCATTGCAGGCTAAGCCCAATCAGTTGTATAACCAATCAATTTGAGCTCAGTGTTGCCAAATGGGCTCTAACATCTTCATAAGAGGCAAATCCTTATGTTTTATGGAGGCAGATAAAGATGTATTATACATATTATATAGCTAACATTGTCTGACATTACAAAATGTACTTTGTCACAGAAAAAAAAATGTGCCACACACACTAGGTCTCTGCTGGCCTCAACTGGCTAGTTCCAGTAAAATAATATTTTTATTATATCTAAATGCTGACTGTTACTTTATATTTTTTGGAAGTTTTCACCCCTACTAAAAAGTGCCTCTTGCTGACATCAAGAACTTCAGAAAATACTTAATTGTACTTTTTACTGCTTTTTCATTACTTTTCAACAGAAAGTGCAAAAAGTGCAAAAAGACATCCTCTTGAATTTTTTGAATTTTTTTTTCTGGACCTTAAATTGAATTTTGAAAAGGAACCTAGGATGTCTTTTTTGCACTTTTTGTACTCTCTCTGAAAAAGGAGTAAAAAGTGCAATGATGGTTGCTCCGCGTAGAATGTAACCACCAAATCACACAAATCAACGTTGTCAGCCTTAACCGAGGCTTTTTATGCTCCCACCTCACGTCGTCCAGACGACTCCAATATCCCTCTTGCACAGCTGGAAACGGCTGAAAGCGTCACACCCCGAATCTCCAGCTGACATTGTAACGAAAACTAACCTCAGTCTCAAACCATAATGTCTGGAATAGCTCATCTCTTTTCCCCAGACACCGACACATTCACCACCCCGCCAACAACACCAGGTTTCAATGCCGAACAAATCCGGCCATCCTTGTCTCGGCGCAGTAGCAGACCAAGTTCTATACAAATCAGCCGAGGAGATTGGACACCTGGTATCGTATTGGACGACTTCTCACCCGAAATCACAAAGAAGCAGAGTGCGACGTCACCTGTCGTGAATCTCTCCCGAGATCCGTCCACTACTCCACGATCCTCTGTAGTACCATTTACCCCTCCATCACTACCTGAGCCAACACGATTGCAGCACCACACTAGACCAATGGACTCCCCATGTTTCGTTCATTCACATCTGGATAAAGGTGCCTCTCTCACTGAATGGCTTCGGAATCACCAGCGAAGCACCGACAAGAGTGAGCATCTTCGTGAACCCGCGGACGAGATACTCCCCAAGACACCTTCATTCACAGACACCATACGCAGTGAAAGCGATGGTCACGAAGAATATGGAGAAAGTTTGACCAAACAGCTCGCAGAAACCGCTGTCGGTGTGCGAGAGATGAGCAAGCAACTAGGTCAGTTTTCAGAGCCTTCGGCAGGTCAGTAGTTTATTCATGTTTCCCCAGGTCGTGCACGAGTCCATTCAGACATTCAGACAATTCTTATCGTCACAAAAGCTCGCGATAATAGACTTATCAAATTAACGCGCGAGCTCGCCCTCTACCTCATGCTGCAACCTCGAAATGGTCAGGCACGCGGCTTAGTAGTGTAAGTCTTGCCATACGACCATGCCAGACGCCTGATCTTTCTCTTTGTTCAGCTACGTGGATCATCAACTGCGGCACTCACGCCGCTTTGATGCTGAAGGTATCCGTCGAGATTATCCGGAACTTTTTCTTCCATTTCCTAGCCGCCGAACATCTAGCTCAACCTCGCTTTCCTCTTTGGCATTAATGTCTGCTGCAAGGGATAACTTCAGCGGTCAGGAAGAGGGCCAACTTCGTTACTGGACCAGTAGAATGTGCAGTAGTAGTCCCCATTTATTCGATTTCGTCGTTACGGTGGGCGAGATGTCTTTACAAATAAAACCATCGCTCATGTGCAGTATAGCTCGGGGGTGATGGCACTATTCTCTTCACTTCGTGGTTATTCCAACGCATCGTCCCTCCAGTTCTTCCGTTCGCCTTAGGCTCTCTGGGTTTCCTGACAAACTTTGATTTCGCAGATCATCGAGCTGTGATGGATTCTGCGCTAGATTCTGGAATCCGGGTGAATTTACGCATGAGATTTACGTGCACGGTCTATCGTGCGGTTTCAAACGAGGATGGCAAGGGTCGTAAGGCCATGAAGAAAGGGGATACCGGTGAGATATTGATGAAAAATATCGAAAAGGGTGGCTGGGAGGCTCTTGAAGGCGGCTGGTCTGGGAGTTCAACTGTTGGCGATGGAAAATTGAATGCAAAGGATAGGGAGATTATGTGCTTTACAACCAGGCCCGTTGAAACTTTTGAAGTGCTCAACGATCTGGTCGTGGACCGTGGACCGAGCCCATACGTCAGCCTTCTCGAACTTTTTGGTGTGTCGTCTTCTCAATACACTGTAACATCTGACGTATTCCATATCATTGATTCAGGAGACGAACACCACATGACTACAGTTCAAGCCGATGGCCTCACGGTATCTACGCCAACCGGCTCGACTGCCTACTCAGTATGTAAAATCAACTATCATTGCATCCTTCTGATTAGTTGGCTGTAGCTCTCAGCCGGGGGTTCTCTCGTCCACCCAGAAATCCCGGCGATACTAATTACACCTATTTGTCCCCATACCCTGTCTTTTCGCCCGATGTTATTACCAGATAGTATGGAGCTACGCATATGCGTTCCATATAATTCCCGTAGTACAGCTTGGGCGTCATTTGACGGTCGTGGGCGCATTGAACTTAGACGTACGTTGCTATTGGTCTGGTAGATGCCATACTCATCCATCTGCAGAAGGAGATCACATCAAAGTTTCGGCCTCAAAATATCCATTCCCAACTGTTTGTGCGGATAAACAATCAACAGACTGGTTCCACTCTATATCACGAACCCTGAAATGGAATGAGCGTGAACGGCAGAAATCATTTGTAGTGGTCGAAGAAGAAGGCCTGGCTAGACCGAAAAAGACTGGCAACTCGAGCAGATTATCTTCAGAACAAAAAGAGATTGCTCAGCATGAGCTAGTCGAAGAGCTCACTGAAGAGTCGGACGAAGATGGTGAGGACGACAGTTATGACATTGATCACCAACCACCGGAAACTATCAATTCCCCTCATACAACTGAAGCCTCGGGCAGGTTATACAAGGAAGATACGGTACACAAAACGGTCGCCGCTGCTACCGCCGATGATTCCTACTGGAAAAGGTCTAATTCACGCTCTCGTTCTCATTCAGGATGTAGCTCTGGCGTAGTTTCTCCTGGCCGCTTTGCTGTCGCCGAACCCCATCTTCGATCACTCTCCCCGCGGCGTGTTAATTTCGACCTTGACTCTCCATCTGATGCGTCCGAGGAGACTCGTCCGGACCAACAAAAGCAATGGACGAGAGATAGCATTCCTTCTCGAATATCGAGTGCGAAAACTCGAGTACACAATGGAAAAGACCCAGCGGATAACGACAGTGTAACAACACCCACTGCAATGGTGCTTCCACCCAGACGGCTTCGTGGTCGACATCATACAACACGGAGCAGGTCTGTAGACTATCATGGTCGCCGTGCTTTTGCTGTATGGGGCCATGATGAGAGTGACAGCAACGCCAGTGACAGCAGTGCTGGAGAATAGAGATGTAATCTCGTGAACTAATATTCTACGTACCACACTACCTTACTATCACAGTCTAAATGATAGTTCACTGGTCGCTATTCAACTAGTTTTCGCAACTGTGCACACTCTGATTGGTCTTTTTGCGATGAGCTCATCACCGTGATACTGATGACCATGAATCACTTTGAGTAACTATCAATATACCTGGCATTTGATCAAGCTCTGTGGTCTACGGAACATACTATAATACCAGTTGAAACTTAACTTCCCAGCGATTTGTGAGTCGAAGTGCTCGACTTGGAGCAGCCTGGGCTTATATAATAGATTATCGCACCTCTTGTGTTGCACCATGTCAAATACTTCTCTAGTTGCACAGTCTAAATGGAAAGACTTAAAGCCGCTGGCACTAGCAGATACTCTACATGACTTGGCTTGCCTTCAGTTTTTGAATTTGAATCCCGCCGCAATGCTGTACTCTAATGACAGCCCGAATCCCGACTCTGGCTATGTAATTCGCGATGACGCTGTCAGCGACTCGGTCGAGCAGTCTTATCTTTTTGCAAAAGAAGCCCAGTCGGTCGTTCAGCTATACAGGGTGGATAATATAGCCGCCCAAGGGGCAAAGATTGGAAATACCCGAAACGAACTAGACCAACTTATCTCTTCTATGGGAACTGACAGTTAGGTGAGCTCATTCCTGGGTTGGCCAAACGTCTACGTAACCCAAGTTGTAGAGAGCTTCGTAACTTCGAAGTATTTAGTGTGTAAACAACTGTCGTTGTTCCTCTCTTGGTACGGTCGTTGTATTAGTTACAGTATTAGCATTACTGTTTACGTGGACTTCGTTCCTTTGCACATGAAGGTCCCTGACATTAAGCGGAAACGCAGGGTTTAACTTATCCTTTTATGGTAATATGATCTAGCGAGCTACAGCATTTAAAGTACAGTACATGGTGCGCTCACTAGTTCCGTCTGAGCCATGCGGAGTGTTCTTAGAGACCATCTGGAGTTTATCATGCTGTTGCTTGTTGCACCGTGTACTAAAGACATCCTGTGTGTTTGAGGCATCTTCTCACTATTGCCGACCCCTGATTATTAAGGGCCATTCAGCAAGATGTTCATCAAGGGCCGTTCTCTTCAGGTGAGGTCTGTAGCATGTCTTCCGGAGAATATGCTATCTAATTTTGGCCATTTGTACATCAAAACGAGCTACTTCTAGTTCGCGTTTATTACTGTAACATCCGAAACCGCGAAGAGTCGCGACTGCCTAAGCTTACCACCATCAGCAAGAGCATCAGAAGACATGTCATCTAGAAGCAACCCGTGAAGTATATTAAAAATTTCTCGTCTTGGTATGGCTTGATCGTTCTGGACTTTCAGCCCCTCGGTCAACCTTGACTAGCTTTCCCTGTGTCCATCAGTGTCTCGCTTGAATCCTTCAACATATCATCAAACAAATCGACGAGTTGGGCCAGGATCTCAAGAAACGCGGCCCTTCGTACCTTGTTCCTTGCAACCGATCTATAAAGTTAACAGCCGATAGTTCCAAAAATTGTAACATGGATAAGGAACTCTCCCAGCAGTCTCGCGACTCAGGCGAGTACGAGAAGACCCCCGATGTCGACCAAGTTTCAGCAAGTAGCAGCGAACATGGAATACATTCAACCATGGAGAAGAAAGTGTGGTGGAAATTAGACTTATTTATTTTGCCTGTGGTCACCATGTTCTACTTTCTATCCTGGCTGGTGAGTAACAGTCTTTCACTGAGGTGGGAAGCTAGTCTTGACTGCTTTTTGCGAAGGATCGAACAAATCTTGGTAATGCCCGTGTCGCAGGACTCCAGAAAGATCTGCACATGACAAACACGCAGGTTGGTCTGTTATGTTATGCCAGCAACACCCGCCAGCCAATATAATCCTGTATATAGTACAGCGTGGCTTTGACTGTTACATTCATGTGAGCAGAGACAACTTCCAATCTATCACGTCTGATTTTATTCAGTCCCTACATTGCATCCGAAATTCCTTCAAATTTATTGTTGAAGGTGCGTAGCAGGACTGTTGAGAAATGTATAATGCTTTAGCAATGCTTAGGTCGTGGGGCCAAATTTACTATTGCCTACTTTACTTACTCTCTGGGGCGTTGTTACTACTCTTCAAGGTGGCGTTGAACGTCCTGTATGTCTATAGAAGCTTACATATTTCACAGGACTCGTCAAATCGTACGGCGGATTACTCGCCTGCCGTTTTTTCATAGGACTTTTAGAAGGTCTGCGGTTATACGCTTCTGTTGACGTACGATTTAACATCAATTGTAGGCGGTGTTCTTCCTGGCCTTGTACTCTACCTATCTTTTTTCTATCCGCGGGATAGACTGCAATCTAGGTATCGCTATCTTGTTTATATATGGTAAGCGCTAATCTTTAGACAGAATATCTGTATTCTTTTCCTCGTCGTCTCTAGCTGGAGCCTTTAGTGGTCTCCTGGCGACTGCAATAATGAAACTTGACGGCAAAGCTGGCCACACAGCATGGGCTTGGATATTCATCATCGAAGGGCTGTTCACCGTTGGATTTGGGCTTGCATCGTTCTTCATCCTACCACGCTCACCTGCGCATGTCGCGTTCTTGGACACCCGGGAAAAGGAATATATCAGCGCCGTCTTACGGCAGGGTGGTGCTATAAGCAAAGATGAAAAGGCTGATAGCTTCAGCTGGGCAGAAGTTCGGAAAACGTTCGGGCTTCCACAAGTTTGGCTCTTGTGCTGCGTATATTTTCTCAATGGTATGTTCGTGATAATCCTGGCACTTGTTTGACGTTGAAAAAGGGAACATAAGGGACCATCATATATTCCTTGGGATAGTAAGTTTACTTGTCTGTGGCAAAACTTGATAATCAAGCACACTCTAGTTTTACGCCCTCAATCGTACAAGCTCTGGGCTATAGCCCTACTCGGACCCAATTGATGACTGTGGGACCATATGGCGCTGCCTTTGTCTGTAAGTCGATGTTCCGATCTTGGCCTATGTCTGCTCATTTGTCCATTAGTGACAAATGTAGCGTCTGTCATTGCGGATCGATACCATTGTCGTGGGCTCGTCACAATATTTTCGTCAATGTGCTGTGCGGCTGGCTTTGCTATATTTCTAAGTGCGCTATACACACCATCAATTACTCTTAGAACGCTGACAACTTTTTTCTAAGGTTCTCGTGTGAAGTCCGTACTATATGGTAGTTTGTTTTTGACCATAGGCGGGATCAACTGCTCGTCTCCGGCTCTTGCTGCTTGGGTTGCCAACAATGTTTCACCTCATGTTAGACGGGCGACTGCACTCGCTGTCCTCTCTGGGGTAACAAACTCTGGTGGAATTCTTTCTACTTGGCTTTGGGGTTCTCTTTCCAAGCCGCCGCGTTTTACATCAGCAACGATAACGTTACTGGTGTTTTCAGTGGTGATGGGCATCTTTACCACATTGACACTCTACTACCTTTGGAACGAGAATAAGAAGAAAAAGGTCATTCGTGGAACTAGCACCCGAGCAGATGAACCAGAAGGCTTGGGTGATCGCAGCGCTTGGTATGATTACATTTTGTAGCATCTTTAGGAGGTCCTAGCTGTTTAGTTTGGTTGTCTACTTACGTTTATTTAAAATACTTGTGCTAGCAAAATTATACAATGCTCCCATGTTGGCTGGGACTCCCGGTTAATGAACGTTCTACTGTCACACTGGCGTTAACCAACAGGAGTCACGGAAGAAGGCAACATTGAGAATGGGATTCTCCATGATCATGGATTACTGTGCCAAGTAGGTATTACGTACGTGAACTGATCCACACCACGTGTTGGCCAAGTATAAACCAACTTGTGTTGCTTCCTTACATTTTTTGCATTCTATCAGTCTGTCTCTAGTCGGTGGTGACAATGATGTCTGCACTTTTGGCAACCTCTAGCCTTCCCATAATTGCTATCAGGGTCTTATCCCCGGCTTTAGTACTTCTTTTGACGCTTTCTCTCTTTTTTGTTCATCCTCAACCGCTGTCATCATCCTCGCCCTCACCCATTACTCCGGTGGTCATTGCCACCCGTGTTCCCCGTTATGCTTTCATTTTATCACTTCTTTCTCTCACCTCTTTCACCTTTTTATTTGATGGTCTTACTTTCGTCGCTGATGCGGTCCTAAATAAGAGATGGCTTCATTGTACGGGAATTGAAGTCAATACCGTTCTAGGCCTTGTCGCTTTTGCCGGCCTTGCCGGTCTTGGATCGTGGAAGGATCTTCACGGTGTGCGAGTCTGGTCATTCAAGCGTGTAACGTCAACACTGGCAGTTTCACTTGCACTCGACCTTACTCTCATCACACTATTGGGATTCCATATTTATTCTTTGGCAAGATGTGCGTGTTCATTTGAGTCCAGAAATTCCACTTGATCTTAATCGATATTCAGCCTTACCACACACACCTGAATCTCCAGCGAAGGTCCCAATCGTCTTGTTACTTCATTTTGTATTCCCGGTTCTACGGACCCTTCTACTGGCGTCTCTTCTAGCAACACTCTCATTTCCGAGAGTTGCTTACACCGCAATACAGTCAGGAGAATCCAATGACGCACTAGACCCCATGTCATCTACATTCTTACTTTCACATGATACCACCCACCAGGCCAGCAGTCGGTCTATGTTGCCAGGTGATCCAAGTAAATATGGCACTTTCCCCACTATTCACTCCAACTTGCAACGCTCTGCTCCTACAACACGAGCTGCCACACCAGCACCATCCACAACCCCAGATTCGAAGGTGGCCTCACTTATCCTTGCAAATCGAGCCGTGACTGAACACTTAGTCTAGCCGGATAGTAAACCAGAGATATCGCTGGAACCATCTTGGTCGGAAATCTGGAGGCGTCTCATGCGTCTTACTCCCTACCTATGGCCAACGAAAAACGGCTACCTTCAGCTTCTGGCTGTAATTATCTCTCTCTATAAGCCGTGCCTGGATACCCTGACCCCTTTTTACACTTAGGTTCTGTGTATAGTAATATTGTTACTAGGGCGCATAATCAATTTCGCCATGCCTTTTGCATTAGGGCAATCTGTCCGACTACTTGAGAAGCCGTCAGAGCGATCGCCTTGGCCTTTCCTCTATTTGTACGTGGGTCTGCGTTTCTTTCAAGGTAGTGGGGGCTTACCGGCTGTCCGAGACGTGAGTGTATCTATTGTGATATTTTTCAGTTTCCATTAATTCCCATTGATCCTTTTGACACCAGTCCCTTTGGGCACCAGTTATGCAATATTCAGACCGAGGTGAGTTACCCATTGGAAACTCGTTTCCACGCTTATCATTTTTCATTAGAGATGTCACAATTGTCATTCAACCACCTTCTTCATCTTTCTTTTGCATGGCATACTCGTCGGAAGACAGGAGAAATACTTCGCGTTCTGGACCGTGGGGCCGCTATAAATCACACTTTTGAAGTTTGTTAATCATAGCTGACGCATAGTCCGCTCTCCTGACGATCTACAGCTCATCTTATTTAACATCATTCCTACCTTTGTCGATATCTTTGTCGCTTTAGTCACGTTTTGCATCTTCTTCGAATGGACGCTCGGGTTGGTCATATCTTTTGTGATGTTCGCTTATGGTACGCTTTCAGTCGTTCTAACGAATATCATGTCCCTGACCTATTTCAGTCGCCGCAAGTGTGTTACTCACCCAGTGGCGCACTAGAATCAGGCGTCAGATGAACGAACGTGACGTGGTGAGCTACTCTTCGGCCTTCCTGGAAGTCTTACTTAAATATTATCGTAGATCACGCGTGGTATCCACACGGATTGCCTGTTGAATTATGAGACTGTGAAATATTTTGGAGGAGAGGAGCACGAAGGCGAGAGGTATCAGGAAGCATTACGGGAATATCAAGCACTGGAGTACAAAGTCATCGGTACGTGCACATCATTTCAATTGTGTATTTTTACTGAAACACACATTCCCAGTGTCGCTGAACTTATTGAATATGGTTCAAAACCTAATTATTGTGAGAGGACTAGTTACTAGTTTCTTGCAAGCTTGCTCATGACTCAGACGCTCGGGCTCCTTGTTGGCTCAATGATTGTGGCCCTTCGAGTTACGAAGGGAGAATCCGATCCGGGAAGCTTTGTCGTCTTTATCACTTATCTTGCCCAGGTACGAGCTTTAGATATCAGCCAGTCAGACACTAACGTCTTGATACAGCTCTACGGTCCTCTTAATCAGCTTGGTTATATCTATAGATCAGTCAATCAATCATTGATTGATACAGAAAAACTCCTGGCACTACTAAACGAGCCTACTGAGGTCAACGATAAACCTAATGCGCCTGACTTAATTGTTCACGATGGTGAAATTGAATTTAGTGTGTCCTATCTAGTGAATTTATCTTTGTGTGGGAGATCATCATCATCTACAGGCAACGTCAACTTCTCATACGACGCCAGGACGACGGCTTTACGGGGAGTCTCGTTCAAAGTCCCAAGAGGCTCATCTGTGGCGCTAGTCGGAGAATCGGGATCTGGTAAATCGACTATTTTACGCCTCCTGTACAGGTTCTATGACTTGAGAGAAGACGAAGGTAGCATCCTCATTGATGGTCAGGATATTCGGTAAGATGGTTATCGTTTCTCAGATACACAGTTCATAACACCATCATACATAGCGATGTTACGCAAAAGAGTCTTCGGCGCGCAATTGGTGTTGTGCCCCAGGATTCTATCTTATTTAACGCAAGTATTGCTTATAACATTGGGTATTTGTTAACTGCTGGTTTGACTTTGGAATGCTTACTTAGTATTCCCACAGATATGGGAAATTTGGTTCGTCACTGGAAGAAATCAAGACCGCAGCTAAATCAGCTCAAATGCATGACCGTATCATGAGCTTCTCTGAAGGTCGCGTCTTTGCAAAAAAAAAAAAAATACATCTGTCATTAACTCGATCGGTTAGGATACGATACAAAAGTCGGAGAACGCGGAGTAAGGCTTAGCGGCGGAGAAAAGCAGAGGGTTGCCATCGCAAGAACTTTATTAAAGAATCCTCCTATTCTGTTACTCGATGAGGCGACCAGGTTAGTGGCTACAACTTTGTGATTTTCAAGACTAATCACTTCTTGCCAGCGCATTGGATACGTCTACAGAAAAGGACATCCAGAAAGCCTTGCAGAACCTTATGAAAGGTCGTTCTTCGATATCAATCGCTCATCGTCTGTCTGTATGTGCTTTTTACATCTACCTCGTCACTTTTACGTTTATTGCGACTTTAGACGATTGCCTCGGCTGACCTGTGTGTTCCACCCCCTATAGTGGAGATATTTCTTGTGGTCTCTAACATCTCTACAGCATTTTAGTTCTTAAGGATGGGCAGATTGTTGAACAAGGTAGTCACAAAGAATTACTTGCTCTCGATGGCCTCTTTGCTGCTATGTGGGCAGATCAAGTCTCCGCATCTGATGACCGCCTATCTCTCGATGACGGAAGTGTCAAGAAAGAAGCTCCAGATTATGCCTCTGGTGATGCTCCATCTCAGTCAGCCGGTGCCGTGGAATCTCAAACCAATATCGCGGAACCCGAGTTATCCGCAGTTGACGCCTTGTTAACTGCACTCTCAGCTGACGCGCCAATAGGGACTGTTTCAACAGAAGACGCGGGTGGCCCTCTATACATTCACGCAGAAGACGTCCATTCGAACTCCCAGTTCCATAATCATACTGCGGACGGTTCGACTTTCCAAGTACCTACTTCTGCTCCACCTGAGACAACCATGATATTGGACTCTTCGCCAGCGCCTCAACCCGAGACAGCGCTACCCCTAGAGCATGTCTCCGCTCCTCAGGGACCTGCCGTCACCTTCCCTGCTGACCTCGAAACCCCCCGTACCAGTACCCCCAACCCTGATAATGAGCCTAAACGTAGGCGAATTTCGTCCCAGAATTTCCAGCGCCTCGCACGGAAAATTTCCCTTGGCACTCGCCGACAAAGCCCTGCCCCGATTATCCCAGGCTTTAAGAAAGACTCGCCACGCGCTTCAACAGAATATAGTACCCAACGGGCCGAAGGAAGTGTAGGAAACGAAAGTACCGCTGGCAGTCTTAACGAAGGCGACAAGAAGAAAAAGGAGAAGAAAAAGAAAACGCTATGATTTTCTATCTTTCGCTGTTCACGACATTTATGACAAATGATCTCCACGAACCACCGTTTTGTTTCCATTGCCGCCTCAATTCACCGCGTTCACGTAATATACTTGCATACACTTCATAGTATTTAGACGCTTTCTCAACTTCTCGTTACTTGAATGTTACATTGCTCAAGTCATGAGACCAGGCCTCCAAGGCACCCGAAATATATGTTTCGGGCCATTCAAAAAGCGCACCATGCGATCCAATGTCCTTTGAGTGTGGAAGCTTCTGGAAGGCATCCAGATTGCTGAGGTAAGGAGCGGGGTTTGAAATGATTATAGGACGTATATATATTTAGAGTCTTCTCTCGAAACTTTTCTATCTCTTCTTCCCAACTATTACCACGGCCTATTCAGTTCCAGTTTTGGTCTCGGTTTCATTTCGGGTGCTCTTGTAACTGCATTCTATTGTATTATCGTGATGTCTACGAAAGTCTATGTTGGGTCAGTCTGCGCAATTACATGGGTTTTTTTTTCTGCGCTTCCCTGGACGATGGGAAGCGGAACTAATAGTTCTCAACTTTGATTTAGTAATTTAAGTTGGAGCACTACGGATGATGGGCTACGTACTGTCAGTTGACTGGAGTGATCGCTTGCACGCGTCCTCGGCTGTTCTGTTGCTTTCGATAGTGTCTTATCACATATCATTCTCAATTTTAGGCATTTTCCGAATATGGGAGTATCGTCGATGTGCGCAGTTCCTATCTCATTAACGTTATTCCAATACTTGCACTTCATCTCTTGGTTTTTCAGTTGTGAGATATCGGCTGATCTCTGTGTAGCTTATCGTTATGCGCGACCGTGACACTGGTCGTTCTCGTGGTTTCGGTTTTGTGACGTTCAGCACCAGCGACGAAGCCAATAATGCTATTAACGGTCACAATGATAGAGATCTTGACGGCAGGAGACTCAAAGTGAACCTTGCTAATGCCCGTCCTGGAGGCGGAGGCGGAGGTTTGCGGATTCCATTGTGATTCTTGGACATTTTACATAGTTTTTTCAGGCTATAGTGGTGGTGGTGGTGGGGGAGGCTATGGTGTGTCGTTTTACCAATATCTACCAGGGTCCTCTTACGAAGACACTCTTGTTTCTTCAAGGTGGCGGTGGCTACTCAAGTGGAGGTGGAGGTGGAGGATATTCGGGCGGTGGAAGCTATCCGAGCGGTGGTGGGTCAGGTTATGGAGGTAATAACGGGTATAGTGGAGGTTACAATCAAGGTTGGTCGTATCTTATCCTCTATGATATGACTTGATGTTTTTTTTGGGGTAGGTGGATATCAAGGTGGGTATCAGGGCAGCGGATATGGTGGAGGATACTAAGTAACCATCTTGTATGGTTGCCTGCTCTTTACTACTCTTTCTATTCGTCTTATTCAACCCTTTTCCCTCTTTACAAAACGTTCATTCTCTCTGAGGACGCGTTGTTCCTGGCTCGGCCTTGGTCTGTAATGTATTATCTGTTATGCTTGTTCTCATCCTTCATCAAAATCCTTCTGCTCGACGTTCTTCATAATTGAGTTCAAATAACAAGACATGCAAGGTTGTCTCTACAATCGTCCCCTATATGTCACAGTGATATAGTAACATTTGTAAAACGCTCTTTTGTGAGCCCGGAACATGAAAATGGCCATATGCTAGTCTTCAACATATTTCTTGAGGAGAAAGTAAAGCGCGACCTGTTTACAGCTTGCAGGAGCAACAAACGATAGATAGGATCAATTTGCTGTTGCATTGTTCTGGCCACGTGCAGTTCCAGTAGAGCAAACCTGGGCAAATAATAAAATACGGACCCACAGCCGCCCATCTCAACACAGCACTCAACCACGGACAGCCTGCGAGTTTTTTTCGCCCTGTTCCCCCCAACACAGCTATGCCAGTTGTAGAAAGGACTCGCATGCTGGATCCGACGCAGATCCCTCGTCCACCAAACTCTTGGATTCTCTACAGATCAGACAAAGTCGCACTCCTTCCGCCCCCACAACCTGGAACAGCCCGATCACAAGCAGACGTCTCTAGAATTATCTCGCAGATGTGGAAAAATGAATCCCCTGAGGTCAAGGCGGAATATGAGAGACGCGCAGAGGTTAAAAAGCTTGAACATGCCGCCCTATATCCTAACTATCGATACATGCCGAAAAGCAAAGAGCTCAAGGAGGAGCTAAAACGATCCAGAGATGAGCAGAGGAAAAAGAAAAGGAAACAGAAGGATACTCCTCATCAGCCACCCGAGATATCGCATGGGCATGGCCATAATGATCATCCTGAGAGTCACCAACCCCTTGTGTCCCTACCTTTTCCCTTTTTTGCCAATGATGCAACTCATCAACCTCAAGGTGGACCATCACCTCCGATGTCAGCTGCCGAGTCTCCAAGCCCAGAACCGCCGTACCCTCAACAGGTAGACACACCTAATGAGCGGGCTCACAACTTAACTGCACCCACTCATGATATCAATCCTCAGCACCTATCATCCACCGGTATATCCTCTTTGACAACAGAACATTCAGCGTCACGACGGCCGAAACATGAAGCCGGGTCCCAATCAGCCCTTATATCTCATTATGGGGCCCCAAATGACGCCCCAGCTGAGCATAACGATGGCTTTAATGTGCATCTGGTTCAGGAGGCCCATGATAACCATACCAGTCAAGTCGGTCAGGCTCAAGAGCAACAACAAGCTTTTTCTGTGAACGCGGTATCCCAGAATGAACCCGGCATGGTAGACTTTTCCCAATTTGATAAGCATAAGCTCGATATTGACATCGATTATCACAGGAATTTTTTTCGTTTGATCTCCAACCGTTTGCTGCTCAGACACTTGGCGCTTTGTCTTCACAACATCCTGAGCTCCAATCATCTCTGAACCAGTTCTTGAGCAGTGATGACAGAGACCTTTTTCAAATGCAAATCGGTTCCCTCAACCAACAGAATTTTAGCTATGATGCCATTGGACCTTTGGAGATCGAGATCGGACAACGCTTCGATTTTTCGCAATGGCAATGGGACGGTGCAACTGGCTTTGACACCGAAACTCCCCATTCAATATTTGAATACCCACTGAATCAAAACGCTTTGGAGAATCCGATTTGCCCTCCGAATGCACTTATGGCCAATAGCTCTGACCTGCCATCTGCAGAAGCAGACCAGGGCTTTCGGATCGACCAATTCATTAATTTTGATCCTAGTTTTGACTTTATTCCTCCCACTCCTGCTAAAGAACTCCAGGAGACCCCGACGCGTACCTCCTATATGCCCCCGGCCGGCGCGGCTCAATCTAGTAAACGTCGCGTCGCAGCGAGCTGGAATCCCGCTTTTGCTACAGCGGATCCCATCGATGCCTGAACGCTACAGGTTTTTTACAACCGAAAGGGCGTCATCTTTGCGACTCATTTTGCTATCCATGTACTGCTATATTTCACATACCCCCATTCTCCAAGTTTTCGTTGCCAACATCGGCATACTCTAGGTGGGGACTAGCTCCTCATCATGACATTAGTCGTTTTTGCCCTACGTCGATCTGCTTTCATTTACGCTTATTACGCTGTCATCTGCTGCTCTTCGCTCCTGTCCGACTTTTATTTTTTATCGAACTACCTTGAACTCCACAAACACCGCATTTCTCAATCAGCATATAATATCATTATCGCAACGTCATCATTTTGTACAGACTGTAATAGCACACAGCCCACTTTTTGTAAAGACTGTGTATGGATTGCATCTCCAAACCAAGTTTGGAGAACAATAGGTGGGAGACTATAGGTGAACGACACTGAGTTTTGAATTGCATGTCAACTCGAGCAGGGACCAATACGACCCCAGACATGCTAACCCTTGTGCATGTCATATAGACACATCTTATCTCGCTAATACATATAGCAAAGTATAATAGACCGAAGGATAAGCAACTTTTACACAAAAAAACCCAATAGTATGAAGATCGGGCTAGTCAAAGAAACATCTGGAGGTGTCAACCAGGTGGGAGAAGACTTGCGTCAACAGATCCGCCACCAGCTTCGCCGGATTGTTCGTCATCATGAGCAGGAATGTTGATTGGCGTTCGAGGCATAGCCATGAGGCCTTGGTGTGCAATCAGACGAGATATGAAGATAGTAAGCAAAGACACAAACCTGTACGGGCAGACTCAAGAATGCCAAAGGGTTTGACTAGCTGAAGAAATGCCTCCACCCTGGCGGTTTTTGCCGTTAACTCTACAATCACGCTATTCTGGCTGATATCAACGATTTTTGCACCAAATTGCCCAGCAAGCGTAAAGATCGACTGCAGGTGTTGATGTTTAGTATGAAGTGCCTGAGAGGGAGTAATCGTAGCAGTCGTATGTGAGTCTTCGCCACCGTGCTCGAAATTTGGCATGAGGGCAGTTTCGCGCTCCACTTTTGATGGATATGCTACACGTGGATCATGTGAAGGACCACCCGCGAGCTGATCTTCGAGGTATTCGGGTCCAAGGATAGATACCTTGACGAGGAGTAATTCGCGCGCAATCGTCCGTGTTTCAGTATAATCAAGGACAGCCCACACTGGAACCTTGAAAAGCTTCAAGCTGACGGACGGAATAAGCATAGAAGGAGCGTTTGACTAACGAGGTCTTCCAGCTGCCTACGAGCCTGTTCCACAACACCATCCTGTCCGCTGAGAACGATGCACATGCGACTCAAATCGCGAATTTCCGTCCGACAAACAACCAAAGAATCGATATTGAACCCCCTTCCCGCAAGTATCCCAGAGACACGAGAGAGGACACCAGGTTCATTTTGGACTAGGCAGTTTAAAACATGTCTACAATGTTGTTAGTTGTTAGTGATGAAGAGAATACATGACGATAAACTTTTTAAAAGGCTGCAGGCTGGGTGGTGGAGTGTTATACAAGATGTTTGTAACGGCCTCTTCGGCGCTTCTAGATCGCGGTAAATCCATGGCGGGCAGAGGTGGAGGTCTGACTCTGCGCACCCGTTTATAGTCCAGGGCAGAAGTCGAATCGTTGATAGGTTTGGGAGCCTTTGGAATTTCGTTCGTGGCACTCGGTGTCGACGAGAATAATCTAGCGAAAACGCTCCTTCTGGACGCTGCGCGTACCACAATAACTGGCGAGGCCATGACGGTTCAATCAAATAATTTGAACCGAAAAATCTGGTTTTAGTCACACTTATTTATTTATTTATTTATTTTAGTTATTATGATCACTTCGCTTGACAAAACTTGGTTGTTTGGTTCCCTCCCCATGCATACTATGCAGGTGGAGCAGCAGGTTTAGGAGGCCGTGATGATTCATATTTAAAATTATTCCTGGACATTTCGCAGGACTGCTCGAGCAAGCTCTATATACTCTCTTGCTTCAGAGCTGTCGCTCCCCTCACTCTCCGATACTTTCTCCCAATGCTCAAGCCCACCCTTGATCAGAGACCAGGCCTCTTTTTCACTATGTTCGTCCACCCATCGTACATATTCAGCTTCCTGCCACCCATGTATGTTATGCGGAAGCGGCATCGGAGACCGAACAAGTATGTGATGCATAACAATCAATGGTGGAAGCCCTGCTGTCCGCCCAGTATCCGCTAGCATAGAGTTGTCAAGAAACAACAACGGCCTGACAATGTGATCAATTGGCTCCTCTAGCACCAGGGGAAGTCCGGTTGACGAACCTCATTGCCCTCAAAACGCGATACTCATTGCCAATGCTTTCCAGGTTACCACTCCATTTGCCCTGTGAATTTTCCACCAGAAACGCGCTTAACGCAAACTCGAGCTCGGCCATATCACTGGCCAAACGAAGCTTACCACCTTCCCCAAGCGGTCTAGCGATAGAGATATGGAGCACGAAAGTTCTAATTACATACTTCACGATGGACATGACCCTACAAAATCTTAAATTGAGCAGCATACCTAGACAGAGATACGGAAGCTTTAATCACCAAGTCTTTCCGGCTTCGCCAATGTTAAACTTAATCAGAATCTCCATCTTGATAAAAGACAACTTTTCCGTAAGATCTCGGATGTACAAGCTGGGCCCTGGCGAGGGGTCAACATTCTTCCCAAAATCCGATCGATGAAGCTTGGCAATAATTGTGCTGAGCTCACGACGTATGGCAGTCGCAATTGGCTCAGTCAAAGCTTCGTAAGCTTGAAATACGTTCTGAATAGCAATGGATTGATAAGCGCAGTAGCAGATGATCGAGATGAACCTCACCTGAACACTGGGCTCAAGGGCATGAGTGACAGAATGTGTATATTCGTCTTTGAGTCTGTCTAGTCCCAACCAGCAGTGGTACAAGCAGCTTGCCAGTGATGCATTTAATGTTTGCTGCGGTGTTCCTGTTGGACCCAGGAGCGTCACAGCCGACCGATCTCTAGCCACCTGTAACAATATTTCAATGCTCTATGCTTGAGGACCGAACGTCCCCCTCACAATTACATCGGCTCGTGAAAGCATTAAATCAAAGCTAGAGGACGCGTTGCTTGCGACAGCTCTAACCAGAAGAGGATCGAATTTCGCTGAGTCGAGTTCATTGGCCACAACACGCGCAATGTTAGCACCTTCGGTGGGTCCCGGAGGCATACGGATACCGCTAGCAAAGGCCTGTGACACAATTTCGTTCAGCTTGTTCGACGACCGGGACAGGTATGAAGACTCGAAAGCCGAAAGAGAACGTAAGACAAAGACAGTTTCGGGACTTTGGATTAAGAAATTCATTGCCTGGTCTCATCCGCAAACAGCGACATACCTTTGATATACGGAGCCATATGTAGTATCAGTATGAACTGCGATCTTCGCAAAAAACTCGTGAAAAAGCCTCAACAATCTAGGATAACCAACGCTAAGAGTCTGCTGGAGGAACGCCGAATCTGATATCCATCATGAGCGTCACAAATATTGCACAGAAAGGAAACCCACTCTTCGATGAGTCCCGAGCATGTCTCTCTAACGATCTACCGAGAGATATCCAGAAAGTGGCACTGGGCTTCTTTTCAAGGACCTGAATCATGCGTGTACCACAATAAGCCGATAAAGATGAGATCAGGTAGACTACATGGAATGATCGAAATCACCTTCATAGCCTCATCAAGAAACAGCATCCCAGTCATGGTGTCCTTCTTCAGTCCGAGCACCTTCTCAAGCACATAAACCTAATAAACGGTTTGATCTTTGACGACATCACTGATTCAAAAGGGGGAGCGTGCAGAATGCAGAAAGATACGATTTCTTGCGGTTAAAACGGAGGGCCGCGCTTGTGGCGGGCCGCAAGTGAATCTAGAGACCTGTCGACATTCTGGCAGGCCGTGCCTCTCATGCAAGGAGATAGTCTAGGTACACACCTTGACACAGGAACTTGCCATATCTTCAATCATGGCCTCGAGGTTCGACCAAAGGGTCGTGACAAATTGAGGTGCCGTCACGTTAGTAGGTTCTGTCCGCACGCGTGATCGATACATGGGCGGTGAGTGTTGCAAGGTGGTGACCGAATCTTTAGAACAAAAACGACTGCCTCAATACTAATCGAATGCTGTAGCAGTGGAAGTAACCTTTGATCAATGCCTCTTTTGATATCTTAGAGATATCAAAAGCATTGCGAATTCGTTCGTCCACAGATTGGGAGAGGTCATAAACCAGATTTTCTACTAGTTCTGGAAGAACCCGTAGATTATATGCAATTTGAAGGGAAGACGCAAGCAGGGTTTGATTCTATTTTGATTGCAGAAGGTGTAAATTATTTCTGAACTTTTGGAACATAAAAAAGCGGACCAAGCTGGCGAGGCCTTTCATGATCATAGTTTCAATTGCGTTGGAGACCAGCGATCTTGCACCCTCGATGAATTGCACATGTACAGCAACCGCAGATATAGACCGTAGGATCCCCCCTTCATTTTGATCCGTAGTACCATAGGACTGCATTGTTGATATTGTGTCCACCAATTTCTGCCGGCTTTTGCCAAGAGCAATGTGTCTCTCGGAGCCTGGCCCATCTAACAGCGCTACTTTATCGGTGGCAATGTCAACGGAAATAGAAGGGAGAGGTAATTTTTTCTACCCAATTCTGCAATGCTCAGTGCCGCTTTTGCGATTGTCCGCTCTTTCTCGTTATCTGGATGTTGATTTTGCAATGGTGGGCTTGTGGCATGTGTTTTTGAAAACTCAGAATCGAGGATGCTACTGCTCTCTATAGCGAATAATTGGAGGTGAAGTCTTCGAGCGAGGATGACAAAGCGGGACGTGCGACGTAGTATATTGGATACTTGTTGTAGTTTTTGCAGACGTGACACATTTTGACGGAGGGATTCATAAGGTAAGCTTATTTTCAGACGAAGCCTATTGATGCAAAACCTTAGGGCTATTTCCGCAAGATAACGAAAGAAGGTAGGTTGCTACTTCTCCAAGGACGAATCAAAATCGTTGAAACCTCCTCGAACGAAGGTTAAGGCGCCTGATAGGCCATTAGCGGTTGTAGCTTGAAACAAGAAAGCCTCGTGATGATTAGAGACCTTATGAAAATGATGAAGTTAGAGTCAATATACAGGATTACTTGACTGACAACGTTCTTTATCTGCTTGGACACGTCCTCTATGGAAAAAGTAAGTTTGGATATAATAACTGAAATGTCTTCTTTTGCAGGAAGATCTTGAGTAGATTTTGCTAAAGATGAGGACGTAGAATATGTTTCTCCTGCAAGAATAGCACTAGCATATTCATTCGCATCAAAGCTAGGAGCTGCGAAGACAGCGAGGTCTGGTGAGAGATTTGGAGCAAACATGGCGGACACGGGACACCACGTGTCGCAACGCTCAAGTAAATATAACGTGACGTCACAGCTTTGCTCCCTTAATTAGCATAGGCTCGCCTCTCTTCCACCACCCATCCCCTGCTGGCCAGATGTCGTATGCACATTATCAACAGACATCGCCCGTATGGGGCACAAACCAGGTAAGCCTGTCATCCACAGCTTTCCACAGACGCCATTGATCGCCCTGTCTTACAAGTACCAATTCGGACCTCCTCCCACACCAAGTTTCCAATCCCAACCAACTTGTAAGTTTTAATCAACTACAGCCCCCCAACACGAGGCTTTGATACTATTTTACTCATATATAGGGGGAGGAATGGACTTTTACAGCGCTCACGCACCTGCTTCTGACCCGTAAGGTTTTAGACATGAACAAATTGCCTTTCTCTCTCCCTCCGTATCTCAAGAAGCCTCTTTCCGATAGATCCCTTTTTGACCGTGCCTGGAGTCGCGTAAGAGGCCACACCGATCCTGCGCTTACTCCTCCTGGTATTGGCGTTGGCACACATGAGGCTCGACACTGGCATCGTCGGGCATACGGCGGTGTGGCACGTATACACTCAATCCATGTCTCGCAAAATTTTCCAACGTAATGTTTTATAGGGTGAGCTCACTCACATGTTGCCGACTGAGATTGGCTACGCCGCAGCCTACGAGGCCTATCGTACATGGATACATAATAGCTCAATATATGAGCCACTCAGTGGCGATACACATCGGCAAAGAGAAGGTCTTATCGGCCTAGCCGTTGCAGAAGGTGTGCTAGTCGTTCACTTAGTCGCAAACTCAGAGTATTGATAAGTACCGCAAATTCATCAGCAAGTCGCCTCCTCTCTTATGCCGGCAGGCACATGGACAACTTCTCTCGCACTACCTCGGCAGAGGCTGCTGCTGCCACCGCCTCCATCATTTTCTACCAGGTCTGTACTACTTTATTATATCCAGGTCCAGCCTCATGCCTCGCGTCTCTAGGGTTTGGAAGGCGTCCAAGGGTATCATCGTTCGCGTTCGCGTTCTAGATATGACACTCCGAGTTCTTATAGCGACCCATATGCCTATGATGACGCTGTTCATCCTCGCCACCGCTCCCACTCCAGACACCGCTCTCGTTCCCATTCACGCGCTCCTGTAGTTCAAATTAGAGGTGGAGGTAACATGCCAGCGTCGTACCTAGGCTCGGGTTACGCAGGGTCCGCTTACGCGCCCTCTCTATCTTCTGGCGCTGCGGCCAGCTACAACGGCCAACCTGCGTCCTTTGGATCCTATTCCGCACAAAGCATGCCGATGAATGTATCATCTGGAACACCATACCCTCAGGCAATGAGCGCTGCTTCTTCTTACCAGGGCTCTCGTTTGGCCGTTGGTGTGCCTCTCAGCACATCACATCGTGGACGTAGTCTCTCGACGTCCTATCCTCAAAATAGCTATCCAGCCAGCACTATGATGGGTCAACCTCAAGGACAGACTATCGTCATTCAATCGCCGGCACGGAAGCATAAGCATCGACATCATCGGCATCGTTCACACAGCAGGAGTGGCCGTACCAGAAGTATATCTCCGTATGAGTACGAAAACCATTATCCAGAAAACTATCCAAGGTTTTGACTAGTCTAACTCTTTACCTACCTGCCTTTGTAACATCTTATGCCCATTTCCATCGCTAATGATCTCAGAAACTATTCAATGTGAATGACCTGTATAATGAATTATGTACCCCGCTATCCATAACACATGCTTAGTCTGCTTTGCTTCGTCAAAGTATAACTATCGGCAAGGATTATGTTGCAGCCAACACTACCCTTTACTGATTCTGTAGACAGCCGTCGCGAGCGCTCTCTAGAGCAGCTCACCCCCCTTCCCCAAGAAAGATGGAGCCGGTCCTGGTGACTGCACCAAGCGGACGAGCCAGTAGTTTAAGCAGTAGCATCACGATGTTTGTACATACTACCCCCCTGAAAATGCACCGTGGTGCGCGCACAAGCACTATTATCAACAAATTATGACAACCCAAATGCCTTACTACAGCAGTGGAATTTCGACTGAGTCTTATGATTGCAAATTCAAGTTAAACAATGCCCTGAATAATGCTAGAACCAGTTATACGAGCCTAAATATGATAGCAACCTATTTTCGTTTAGATAGCTTCCTAGGATCCGTACAATGCTATAGCGAGTGAAGAAATTGGTGTGTGAGCACTACATCTGATTAACAGTTGTGAGACTCGTAGTATAACCACTCGTAGGAACGAGCTTACACCCCTAGGCTAAATACATCTATCGCGACACCACGGCAGGTTAAGAGACAACACCTGCTAGGCAGATATGGAAGCTTAAGGAATTACCAGTGGGTCGCTCCGAGGAAATCGGCTAAGTTATGTGTCTATAACATTTCTGTATGTATATAGATAGTCTATGACAGGCTGCGGGGAAAATGATTTTGACCGTCCATCACAGATGGGAGAGAAACCAGATCCGAGTGCTGACCTTATTATTATTCGACTCTTAGTTCAGAAGGATTGAATGTGGCTGCGGTGTACGATCGTAATCCGCAGTTTGCGGCGGCGCATGTCTTTCCGTTACAGCGTTGGCACGTATGAGATAGGCCACGCTAAGATTGTGAAGAGCATAACTCCACCAAATTTACATTTGCCTTTCTTCAGGAAGAAACATTTCGGCCCTGCTCGACAGTAATGTGCGAAAGGACAATTGGCGAAATGACAGTTCTTCTCTATATCATTAGACAGCCATAAGCTCGGGTCAACGCAAATATTTTACAGCAACGCGCCTTGGTATATAGTATCACAAGGACTATGATTTGCGATTCCGGCGATCTCGTGGAGATGATGAACTTTGAGGTTGTAATTGTGACCATAGATCATCGGTTGCTGAATTTGTAGACTCCTGTGAGATAATAGCGGGTGCACGGAGGTGGTTTTTCTGCGTGCTCAAGTAGGTTCTGACCTGAAAGAGATGACAGAACAACGTACGTTTGCACGAAGGCTATAGCAACCAGGATGATCAGAGCACAATTCAATGTGAGGAAGGACAGCTTACAAGGCTCTCATCAAGTGGTTTAAATGATTGGCGATGTACGACATCAATACAAACAGGACTATCACCCGGATAAATGTCAGATGTTGAAGGTGTGACCGTCGCAGAGACATCCCAAGACAAGAGCATTCTGCCTATCATCACTTGACTGGTGTACCGCCCGAGGTGACAGAGGTGAAGTTGCATTCGTTCCAAGTTTCTGAGACAGGAAAAGATTCGGAAGGGAGAGGCATAGTTGGTAGACCGAGGTCGGCAATGCCCCGCACTATCTCTGAGTAACCTGGGAGAAGGATGAGCCTCTCTCTCAAGCCAGAGGTTACTAATGGGATCAATGAGCTCCATGTGTAATTGCCAGTGTGTGGTCTGGCGGTGCGGTTTTACTTTGCACATAGTGTGTTGAAACTTAACAAGAGGAACGGGTGCTAGACGAAGTCAACGTGGTAATGGGCACAAGGCGCATGGGGCTCGGAATGGAACAAAAGTTCAGTAATACAGATGAACAGTATTTGAATGATATTGAATTCTGACAGCGCATACAGAAGGAGTGGACGACGTGCTGAACATTGAACAGTAACACCAGCCGGCATATGGGCGGCAGCTCGATATGAAGCTTGACTGTTAGGCATTCTGTTACAACCGAACTCAGTCTGTTGTGCGAAACAGCTGGATTCAAGATGTATACCTATTACGACCGGACTGTATAGGTAGCGTCAGTAATGAATAACGAACATAGGAAACATTCACAGTACCTCAGTCTGTTGTGCGAAACTCAATGGCGGTCGAGTTTAATTAATATAGCAGAAATGAATCAGAAGGAAGAGATGCTTGCGAACAGGCGGTTACGACCAAAACGAGAGAGGAAGAAGGCAGCACGGATACGCTCAAGAATAACGCGTTCCGTGAGCCCGCGGAGACCGTCGGCTGACTTGGGTGAGTCAACCTTTGAGCCCAACACATTCCATAGATCTGAGAATATGTTACTGCCGTATGAATTGAACATGCACTTGGCGTAATATCACTTGCATGTCAAGTGTTAAAAGCTGAGCCAGATGGTTTTTGAATCAAGAACAGGTAAGAGGCACTACAGTGTATGTACGTCGACTTGGCAACTACGATTTACCATGCCTCTGTGTCCTTGACAACCCCTTCGACTGCAAATTCATCTGCGAGTTGTCCAGCGTAACTGTGAACAATGACACAGCCCCCTGCATGCACCGTCAATGACATACGCCATCTAGATCACAGGAGCGACCTACAGATCTCTAACAACCAGAAGATGATGAATACGGTGACTGTAACACCTTTAACGAGCTTAAGCCCGCTGCCACATAGCGCATCAGGATTTGACGAAGCAGCAGCGGTACTCGATTCCAAGCAGCTAACCATAAAGGTTTCGTCATGGAAAACACGCCAGATGGCATAGATTCCGATGCTCAAGCTGAACAGCAGATGCGCTACAAGGAAGAACAGATAAGCTCTAACGAGACGAAGCTTACGCCCTATGGCACCGATTAAGCTATAAGTAGGTCAAGGCGTCAGGTGGCAAAGGGCCTTGTATTCTGATAATGTATGAACTTACCCTAGGAGCGAGACGATAGCGAGGAGGAGGTAGACAGCTATCGAGATAGCGATGGAAACTTTGCTACCGCCTAGGTAAACAAACAAGTCACTTTTGGGATGCCGAGGAAGGTGAAGAGGTGGTGGCTCACCGATGCGGTGCGCGTTAATGGCTCCGATGACTGATATAAGACCGCCTCCTACAAGGCCAATAGTAGCAATGATCTGACGATGATTGCACAGTGTTGGGACATGTATAGTGAATGTAAGGTTTGACACATACTACAACGCCGAGCCTCGTCGGGAGGCAACAACAGAATGTGCGGGTTGGTACGACAGTCATAGTGTAAGTTTGAGAGCGAGTCGGTCGTTTGGAGATATTTCAGCAAGGTTTCAAACCAGTTGAGTGCGTTTCTTCGATGCTTGGAGGGGAATGGGAGTAGGACCAGCCTATTACGAGGGACGGAGTTGGCGGTTTGCTCATGTATAAATACCCTAGGCCCCGCGCCCATGTGATCCCGGAGGTCGTCAAGGTAGAGCACCGCAAATTGGATCATGATGGATCCTTATATTGATCGTTTGAGGTTTACCACCGGTTTATCTATTGCACTGTATAGTTTGTCCGTACAGCACAGGAGCCTGTAAATCAACGCATCTCCGAATGGCTTGCAATTGGACGACCATGGGTCGCTGACCAGGCAATGGGCTAACTCATATCGAGCAATCTTTCTATGACGAACTCACAGTCTACAAATGCTCTGGCGTTCTTTCTGGTGAATCATTGTAGCTAGAGGGAAATGCTGAGTGATCAACGATATTAGAGGGCGGATTATAGGCTAGTTGGACCGAGGAAACATAGAGGGTTATGTTACATAGCTAAACTTTTATCGGGGTCTTCTATCTATGACTCGAACAAGCTGTGCGGGGTATAGTATTAATCGCTTCAATGCTTGGGTTTCTAGCAGCATTCACTAGCCTCTGCTCATTGGATTGATCCTATCTTACAATTGTAATAGAGCTAGGATTAATCCTACCTTTGTTCGGTAGGATAGGATAGGGTTATAACATCAAATAGGATTGAACTCTGTTAAATGACATATCAATTGGCTAGGATAGGATAGAGGGATAGGGTAGGATGATGGAATAGGGTAGGGTAGGATAGGATAGGATAAGATGGTGTGATAGGATAGGACAACTACAAAGATTGCATTGTATTCCATTGGAGAAATAGAATACTCATAAAGTGCTACAGTTGGAAGGCTTTTTAATCTCCGCAGGCCAATTCTGATCGGAACTTTCCTAATCTAGTTGTGCTTACATAATACAACCTGACGAAACCTTGGGTCCCAAAGTTCTCTTTGGTAATCCACCTTTGTTCTTCCGTCATGTCAGGAGCAGCAGCCTCTGCAAGTGCCTCAAGATTTCAGTCATTTATGAATCATCCTGCAGGTTCGACATTTTTTAAATCTCCTGTCAGTCGCTCAGTCTGACGCACGAGACTTAGGACCTAAAACAGTGTTCTTCTGGGCTCCATTGATGAAGTGGTGCCTTGTCGCTGCTGGACTCAAGGATTTGTCTCGGCCTGCCGATAAACTCAGTGTGTCACAAAATATGGGTAAGGGGCGCTTCTAGCTTTAACGACGGTGAACTCAGTAAACATAAAAATCGGCATGACTTTACAATACCTCTCTTAGCCCTTTTCGGAACAGGCATGATTTGGGTGCGCTACTCGTTCGTTATTACTCCCGTCAATTATAGTTTAGCTGCGGTAAGTGCGAACTGTGAAGTCTTGCTTCCCATCTGTACAACATGGGCATACTAGGTCAATTTCTTTGTCGGATTGTCGGGACTCACGCAACTAGGTCGTATTGCAAAGTTAGTATGCACTACATATCCTGGTTGACGGTATAATAATTTGGTAATTCAGCTACCGAAGGAACCACCCAGACTGGGATAAAAAGTCGCTAGCTTGAAGTGAGCTGGAACACGATACCAAGTCCGATTGTAGATGCATGTTCCGATCAAGCCATTTTATTTAGAAAATTACTTTCGCAATGTAATACAGTACAGAGGATGAGTGGAGGAGGAATCGTGCAACTTTCATCGGGATCGTGATTTGCCGGCTTTGAGTTTGGAATCTCGAAGGGATGGCTGTCTGTTTTTATCTCTCGTAGCAGCACTATCGTATTTGGAGCTGCCTTCTGTGATATCGTTCATGAATTTCCACCAACTGCCCTCTTTCACGGCTTTCCCAAGACCATTCACAATATCAGTAATAATTCTCTGTGCGTCGCCGCTGTCCCTGCTCCGAGAGTCTTGGCGTTTCCACTCGCGGTGATGCTCAAAGGAGTTCCAAGGTTTTGGCTTGCGCTTTGATGAGCCCCATGTACGTGAAGATCGTGAACGAGCGCCGTCCGTGATTTTCTGCTCTCCACTAATCCAATCGTAGAGGACGGTTCCAAAATTCGATACGATACTAGAGGATGCAGATTCTGTTGCATCCTCATGCGCACTGTTCAACCAATTTGCACCTACAACGAGAGCTCCGATTACTGCCCCCCATTTGACTAAGAAGACGCTAGTACGGAGCATCCACTTGGTTGTGCGATAAAAGCTTAGTAGGGCCAAATATGCCGCGAGAAGGGTGATGAGGGGCGGTAAGAGTGTTTGGGTGTCCCATCTGAGCGAGAGTAGGACAGTCGCTAAATCGTATACCGCAGAGGAGAATGCGATGCAACGAGAGAGACCGTTGATTAGAATGGAATGAATTGGAGTCGGCATATTCTCAGACAATGAAGAAAAGAATTGTTTAAGGAGGCCCAAGGCGGTTCCACTGATACTGTCCATTATGACCACTTCAAAGTGAATCTGGATTCTGGAATTCAATAAGGTCGCATCACGTGGCTGTTAAATCGATTCAAGATTAATATATTTAATCTGTGACACTAACGTTATGTTGTGACAGATGTTAAACCAAAATAGTTACTGTCCACAGTTTCGTCCAATTGGATTGCTTCGGTAACAGCCGGCAAGGTTACCTTCCCAAAAACGGATCAGCCAAAAATCCGTTTCTCACAAGATAATAATAAATAGTAGTAAACAGGGCGACGTATAAGTTCTCTCTCAGAAGACAGGGCTTTTCCCACTCAACCTCCTCAACCTCAGTTCCTTTACACCCCTTCCTCACCTCCACCTCTCGCTCTGCCTCTCATGGCCATCAAAAGAAAACTTGACTTTGAGTCTGAGGATTGCCGGCTCATTGTAAGCATCACGTCTTTAGTCAGTCAATTGCTCAAGCTTCCCTTCCTTCAGAACGCGAAACAACTAAAGCTTATCCCCTTTCCTAATGTTGACTTGGATGATGATGTGCTCATGTCTGATGTCGAACCCACTTGTTCTAACCTTCACCACTCTCGACTATCATCCGATGTCAGCTCAGCTTCGTCTAATGGCTCAAACTCTCCTATAGTTCATATTCGTATGTCCCAAAATAGCACACATGCATATACTTACGAAACCTCCGCAGCGGTCTATCCGACTTTTGATATCTATCCTATGCCCTTCTTCACGCCTGAGGGCTCAGTCAATCCTAACTCCCATAACTACGCTCATTACGCCACGCAATCGCTTACAACGCCACCTATCGGCTTGCTTCAGCCATCTAGCTCATTTGCACATCATGGGTAAGTCTAAGCTAGACATACCTCTGGGTGCGAAACCGCGCTGACTCTTATCACTCTTAGCACCAGCTGTTCTCAAATACCCAAGCTCCGTGTCGCTTGCGCCCCAGGACTTAACGGGAATCGAACCATGTGGAGCTTTTGCGAGCAATGCGGCTCTATCTCAATGGTGGAAAGCGAATCTTAAACCCCGCATGATTTTAACGATTCTGCAGCCCGAATGTCTCCAACCCTCAAACGAGATTTGTGAAAGTTGTGTCTGGTACCATTGCTGACCCCTTTGACGTCTTATTATTTTTTTTCCTCTCACCTTCCAGTTTAGTACATGTATGCAAGCGCCGACTTGGTTTAGTCGCCATGATTCGTCTAGTCACCAACATTACCGACTTGCGAGACAACAGCTCGACACCGGACCTTCTCCCAACACTTCCATCAAAATAGCTCGAACCCTTCCCATAATTTATCTGGCAGTACTATGTAAAAACTTTGCCGGTGCGGCCTGTTGCGTTGTTTTCGCTGCCTCGGCTTGTCTTATAACTTCATCCTTTCCTAAAACAACTATGTACTGCGTGCCATGCCGGCGTTGGTGCATAATGATTATGTAGCTAAACTTTTACTGGCCAACTTGTTTGTATACTCGTCGCGGCACATCAATGCAAGTCCTTGTTTCCAGTTCGACATTTCCGCTGCCACGCGTCGTGTTAGTGTTTGACGTGTTAATGCCACGTGCTAGTGACCAGAGAAACAAGACTTCAAGCCTCTAACTCATCAAGCTTCAAGCCCAGGTCGACAATGCGTCAAGATTTATTTGGACAAATTAGAACTAATCAGTCAAGACTTGAACTGCGCACAAAATAATTTCATACATTGACTAAGACCATATTACGCTGAAACAGTCGACCTTCTGCCAGGCTCCGCGTGCCTCTGGATCCACACGTTTCTGGAGTACAACCCGAAGACGACGGCTGACGACATGTTATCCTACATGGGCTCAAAATCAGTAACATTACCAAATCCTTCCATCTTCCGGGTTCTTCCATCGAACCTTGGAGCCGCATATGCTGCAGTATTGCTGATAAAAGTCTTGGAGCTCGTTTCGATTCTTATCCGAAGGCAAGATTCGTAGGCGCTAACTGCGTTCAGTACTAGTAGGGGCGGGTTATCAGCCGAGGTCGCCAATACCCTGCTCTTCTTGGAGCTCCATCGTCTGACGTCACCAGCGCTCAGCCTTTCATTCTAATATAAGTTATGATCAGACAGTCAACTTTTGTGAATCCCTTCCTGGTCTCATGGCATTTCCCCCTGGTCATTCAGCAGAAAAAAGCTATGTTCAAAAAACAAACACTGAGAATACTTTTACAGAACGCGCCCAAGTTCGTTCTGGTGAAGACCTAGGCCGCAAGCTAGCCAACCCTCTAATCGGCCTTTCACATGAAAGGCTTATCATAGATGGTGCACAATTCGCTAAAGAGCACGATCTTGGCTATTTGGCAGAAGTATTCTCAAAAGGCGCTCTTGTAGCTCAAGACCCTTCAGTATTTGAGGAACTTCCTCTTTTGACAGAAGAAGACAAGGAAGCTCTTCGTCATGAGATCACTCATAGGTGGAGCCATCCGAAGATGCTCTATTACCTTGTGGTACTATGTTCCCGTACGCCTTGCTCGTAGCTACGCAACCCCCCACGACTCAACACAGCTTTAAAATAGTTGCTGCTGCTGTTCAAGGAGTATGGACTCCGGTTCTTCCGTTAGAATAAGCAGTTGACTTTGCTCCTCAGATGGACGAGACTGTCATTAATGGTGCCAATCTATTCTTCGCACCGCAGTTCAAGATCGACCCCAATGAAGGAGACACCGGCCGCAACCAATGGCTTCTTGGCTTGGTGAATTCCGCGCCCTACGTTAGTGACACACCTCTTGAATTAACCATTCTCCCTGACTCCTTATGAATAGCTCTGCTGTGCTATACTCGGCTGCTGGCTAACAGATCCTGTGAGTTTCTGGTCCTTGGGGAGATTTCCGTAGTCTAATATCATCAGCTTAATAAAATGTTTGGCCGTCGAGGAACTATTTTTATCACGGCCTCCCTGTCTTTTCTGACTTGCATCTGGCAAGCTGTTACCAACTCCTGGCAGCATTTATTCGTAGCTCGGTTCTTCTTGGGTTTGGGCATTGGCCCGAAAAGCTCTACCGTTCCTGTGTATGCGGCCGAATGTCAGTCTCTGCATGTCCTTGTGATCTCTTACTAAAGCAAGTTCCAAAGGTGCTCCACCTGCTATTCGAGGTGCGCTTGTGATGATGTGGTCAGTGACTTATTGTTTTCTCGATGCAATGATCTCACGTCTTCTAAAGGCAAACTTGGACTGCTTTTGGGATTATGCTTGGGTTCGTTGCCGACATTGCCTTCTTCAAAGTCTCAGACAAACCACATATTACCGGGCTCAACTGGCGATTGATGCTCGCAAGCGTGCGTAACCCACTTGGCCTGTTTCTTTCCTTATACTGACTCTGACTCAGGCCGGTATTCCGGCTTTGTTCATTGTGTTCCAAGTGTTTTTTTGCCCTGAATCTCCTCGGTGGTATGTATCCAAGGGCCGATACGACAAAGCGTACGAATCCCTCTCTAAACTGCGCAATACACCTGTGCAGGCGGCTCGGGATCTCTATTGTGAGCCGTACGTCTGATTCTATGACGTATTGGAGCCAAGTTTTTTTTCCGAAGATATCCATGTGTTGCTCAAAGCTGAGAAGCAAATGAACAAAGGCCACAATCGCTTCATAGAACTGTTCACCATTCCTCGAAACCGTAGGGCCACTTTAGCCTCGTTAATTGTTATGTTCTTGTACGGAGCTCACTCTTTCTTATGTATGCATTTCTACTGATCCAATCCTGAGTCAGGCAACAATTGTACGTATCCTTCTTCCTCCGTTCTCTACTCTTCTTTACCGCCCATCCGCATTAGCTGTGGAGTCAACGCTATCGCATATTATTCAGTATGGGCACCTCTTGTAAACCATGCATGAATCTTATCAAAATTGGTTTTAGTCGAACATTTTCCGTGATGCTAATTTCAGTCCAATACAATCGCTTCTCTCTTCATTCGGTTTCGGCGCGATAAATTGGATTTTCGCTTTCCCTGCAGTCTATACAATTGATACGTTTGGGCGCCGCAATCTTCTTCTAACATCGTTTCCTTTGATGGCAATTTTTTTATTGATGACAGGCTTTGCGTTGTACGCTGTCTTTCGCCAGATCTTACAACAACTCGATAACTGTATGTTATACAGCTGGATACCAGAGGATAGCAAGGCTAGGATCGCTGTTGTCGCGCTAGGAATCTACCTTTTTACAATGGCGTACTCCCCGGGCGAGGGACCTGTTCCTTTCACTGTGGGTAACACGTTCGTCGTCCTAACCGATAGAGCTGAGATGTATAGTATTCGGCGGAAGCGTTTCCGCTTTATGTTCGCGACATCGGTACGCATTTGGGTTCGGATTCCAATGGAAGCCAACCCTCACTTTCCAGGGATGAGTTTTGCGACGGCCACGCTTTGGTTTTTGTGCGTCTTCGTCATCCCCCATCTTTCTCGGACTGACAAGTGTCTGTAGTAACTTCGTAGTTGCTATCACGTTTCCTCGACTTTTGGGTGCTTTTGGACCTCAAGGTATGCGTCGAAGTAGATATCTTCTTTTGCATGAGTACTCACTTGAGCCACAGGAGCTTTTGGATGGTATGCAGGTTGGAAGTACGCCAAATGCATTCACCCGTTGAGTACAGATTGTTCATCAATTCTCTAGCATCATCGGCTTTGTGGCGATCCTTTTGTTCGTGCCGGAAACTAAAGCGCTATCGCTTGAGGAGCTAGACCAAGGTTTTTTGTCTGTTCTAAACCCCATTATCTACCACTTACGTTATCCTCAACACCACTAGTGTTTAGTGTTCCCACTCATATTCACGCAGCTTATCAGCTTAAGGCGTTGCCTCATAATATTAAACGGTACATTTTCCGGATGAAAGTGCCGGATTTGGTGCCCTTGTATGAGTATGAGAGTAAACAATGGAAGGGGGATGCGTAGACTTACCCAAATAATATGTATAGAGTATGCCCAAATTGGAATAAATTACTGTACCTTGGCAGTAAACTGCGACCAAGTGCTCACTGCAATGCCAGGCCAAACAACACTCCTGCAATATGAAGCGCCTTGTGAGCTCCCTGGGGGCTTCCTTCGATAGACGTTGGCTAAAATCCTTGTAGGGCCTGTCCATAGCATGGACTGGTGCAAATCCTCCGCTCATGGTCAGCAGCTAAGACCTCGATCCGCATTCCGCCTAGGGATCGCCTCGTTCACTGAGAACTACAGCAACCGTATTGCAGTAATCGGCCTTCAAGATGAGAGAGTTCTCGTAGAGGACGATTACACCGACTATCCAGACTTCGTAACGCTCTGTGAAGCAGCACATGGTTATCCTGCCACTAGCCTACAATGGCAGCCAGTGTCGAGCCAACCGTGGACGCAAAACTCGTCGATGGAACTACTTGCTACCACTGGAGATGCGCTACGAGTTTATGAGTACAAGTCCGATTCTCTAGCTCCTGTTTCGAATTATGTTGCTCGGCAGCCAAATACCTCTGGACACTCCCTCACCATGAGATCTGCGCTTTCCGGGGTGAGAGTCTCTTGTCGTGCTTCTGTGGTACATTGCATATCCTTACTTAGATTCGTTGATTTGAAAGCAATCTAAGGTCCCAACACAATCTAGTGGAGCACCGCTAACTAATTTCTCGTGGAACGAGAAAGCGCCAGGTCTTATAGTCACATCATCAATCGATACGACATGTACCGTCTGGAACATTGAAACATCGACTGCCATCACTCAGCTTATAGCCCACGATCGCGAAGTTTATGACGTTGCATGGCTACCTGGATCTACCGACATCTTCGTCTCTGTTGGGGCTGACGGAAGTCTACGGGCGTTTGATCTTCGAAGCTTAGAGCATTCAACTATTTTATATGAGACACCCGCTCCAAAAAACGTACCTCCACCTTCCTCGTCGCCCTCAGCAACTGCAAGGCCAATTACATCACCTCTCCTACGAATCGCGTTCAACCCCTCAGATTCAAATTACATGTCAACATTTCACATGGATGGCACCGATGTTCAGATTCTTGACATGCGCAGTCCAGGACAGCCTGTGATGGAGCTGAGAGGACATCAAGCACAGATAAACGCGTTTGGCTGGGGATCAGCTGAGCATCCGTTACTTGCTACCGCTGGTGTGTTATGCATGTTCGGGTGTATAATATTCGATTTGACCACCTTTGTAGGTGACGATTGTCAAGTTCTCCTATGGGATCTCGCTAGCTTTAACGCACCGCAAGTAGCTGCTTCACCACGAAGTGCCAGTTCAAGGCTCAATTCTCCGCGACCTGACGCTAAAAAGCGTATAATCACAGAGCCATTTATGGCTTACACGGCATCGAGCCAAGTGACCAACATTGCCTGGTCGCCTCAAATCCAAGGCATTACCATGAACACAGGACATTCAACGGTCACGGGAGAATGGCTGGCTATCAGTTTAGGAAAGACAATCAAAGCCCTGAAAGTATAACGGATAACCTGAGCAAGCAAGGTTGAAGGGGTGCAGCTCCTGTCACATGACACACTCTCCCATTCCAATCCCTTTAACGCAATTAGGTACGGCATGTAAATTGCAACCACCTCATCAGTAGCAGGATGACGCAGTTTTCCTGCGTACGTGATGGATGCAGAATTATCATGAGCACAGCCTCGCCGATTGAGCACTTTTCATGGCTGGACTTCCTTCTGAGCAAACATGAGTGCAAAAGAAGTGTTTGAAGGGAAGAGTGCTGAGGAAGCAAGAAGTTTGGGAGAGGCGTAAACTTTACGAAGCTTTATATCGTTAGCAAGCACCCGTATATCATTACACCACGGTATCACAGTTACAGTGTTAAACTAACATGCCCCTAAAACCTACCAATCAGAAACGGGCGAGCATAGCATGACAGCAGGAGACGTACACAATTCCAGCCGTCTGGAGTGTCGACATAAACCCACAAATCATGGCGGAAAGAGCAATCCGAGCAATAACCTTGCCTCGCGATGGCGCGAGTGCACTGAGGACGCCAATTTGGATTCCCAGTGAGCCAAGGTTGGCAAACCCACAGAGACCATATGACGCAATGGTATAGGCGCGGGGGGAAAGCGGATTGTTTGATTTCAACATGATTTCTTGGAGTTTGATGTAAGCCGCGAACTCGTTAGCTATAAGCTTAGTCGCGAAAAGCTGAGAAACGCGCATGATTTCCGCACGAGGAACGCTCAAGAAAAAGGTGATCGGATAGAAGATGTAACCAATGATAAGTTCCAGTGTGAGATGATGAATGCCAAAGCCACGTCCAACCCAGGTAAGGAGACCGTTGATGCTGTTGCTCATAAGTTAAAAACAAGGCGATGCCGAGATGTGGAGGTCACAAACGCTGCGACAAGAGCTAATACAGTCAAAACGTTCGCCCTAGGATATGACAGAAGGATAAGGGTGAATAAATGTTGTTTAAGTCAAAGACAATGCTAATCGTACAGAATCTGACCAACGACGACAAGACCAAATACAGCGCCTTGACTAAAGGCGTGAAGCGCATTTGCCTTCCAGGCGAAACATTAATGCTGAGCTTAGTTGATTGGACGAGCACCCACCGGTTTCTTGCTCTCGTCCGTTTCACCACGGTCAACGGTAACACGACCACGAGTTACGGGCTCCTCGGTCTCAGGTACCCGGAGTTTACTTATCGAGAGTGAAGCAGGAATACTCATCACGGACGATGTGACCAGGTTTTGTGCTGGAACACCCAAACTGATATATGCGGCAAGGACAGAGCCAGCGATGGTTGAGAACCCAGATGTCATTGTAACATCTTGATGCCAAATTTGAGAGGATCTGGAGATTGTTTGATATGGATAATACTTACGGAGTTCTGATTCGGTCATGACTAAGAAGTATCATGGTAAGATGTATGATCCAGACGAAACAGGACCTACGATCAACGTATGGGCGGACCAAGCAAGCAGACTCTCCTGGTTGAAGAGTCAGCGAGCACTCGGCCTGCTACGGAACAAACTGACCTTGTCCTATCCAGGGTGACGCGGCTGCTACGACAGCCTCAGCACCCGAAACGTTCATGATTTTGAAGAAGAGCCAAGCGCTACAAGACTATCAATCAACATGAATACTTCTAACGAACAAAAGGTAACATGCAAATATTTGATGACCCATTGCATTACGCCAAGGTAGTACAACATCTGCACAAACGCGATGAAGAAGATGATGGAACCAAACTGGTTTTCATCAGTGAAAGGGAGCAAGATAGGTTCATGACGCCACGACTCACAGTATTGACGAAAAACCAGTGTCTTTTGATAACGTCGGCGTCAAAAAAGAACTGGGCGCCGACTACTCCTTGATCTAAGAAGTCGGCTGCAAGAGTCGCAATCCATTTGAAAATGTCAAAGCCGGCGCGCGACTTGAGCACAAATAGTGCAATGGCTTGTTGTAAGAAGAGTCCGACGATAACTGTTGGCCTTGAGAGAAAATGAGAAGTACGTCTTACAGAGAGTGGCTGTCCTTACCAAGGTATCTCCTTTCGTTTCTTGGACGATGCCCAGAAGCAGAACTGGAAGACTAGCAATCCGAGAACCGAAATTGCGCGGTCGCCGTAGTTTGTACCCTGAGCCACATGTCATAAACATCCGTAGAGTCTGCGATATGGAAAAACAACATACATCCTGGAGCGGGAACCCAAAAGCAGAACCGAGAACGATGGCAAGGAGGCAGAGCCAACCAAGGGCTAGGCGTACCCGATACGATAGGCGGTAGAACGGCTCTTGTATAGCAGGTATCCAGACAGCTTCGACCGGCCGCGTGATGACGGAATTTGGGATATACCGAAAGACGATGATTCTGTACGGTCTCAGCTCGGAAAGCTATGAGGTGAGGTTCACTGACCCAATGAAAGCCCAAGCGAACAATGTCTGCACAATCCTGCCAGACGCAAGATATTTTGACGACAGTCAGCGAGAGGTTTGTAACTCACCATCGATGTCGGGTCGCTTTGAGTACTGTGGCACTAATCCACCACCCGAGGATAGCAAGAGCAAGCAGCGATAGTATCAGAGGACGTATTTTTTTGTATAGGCTTTTACTTTTGCCATGACCGTCCTCTTCAGTCGTGGACGTGCCCATCTGCGGTTTGCCAAGGTGGCTATCGTCGACGTAGCCGGATTTCTCTTTCGAGAGCGATTCTATTGAGGTGCGCCTAACGGCGGCTCCGTCATGCTCTGCGGGAGACACGGTGGAGGACATAAAGTAGGGATTTCTTTCATCTTGGACAAGGGCACCATCAGCAGCCATCGTAGGTTGGTTTTGGGGGTGAATCCTGTGAGCGAGAGGTCGTACGGGGGAAACCGTTGGATCCGTAAAAAGGAAATCGAAGCCCATACTCACTTTAATATCCGCCCGACGTCTGATAGCGATGTTAGGGGGATGCCATGTGCTTTTCTTCTCTTCTGGGTGCCTGTTAGCACTTTTTGAATTGCCGGATAGAAAATTGGCAGGTGTGGACTGATCGATGCTGAAAGTGGAGGTTAGTCCATGGAGTTTCGACAGTGTAGCGGGTGCGGGAGTATACGATTGCCGAGAAAGAAAACCCCATAGGTCCACATGATACATTTTGTCTACCATGTGGAATGGATGTCACGGCTAGGGACACCGATAGTATTTGCCATTTGAATTTGATACTTGCAATTACAGCAAACTTGTCTGCGTCCGTATGGTCATTGATCACTGTCGTTACCCAAGGCTGAATTATTGCACGTGTCGCACTTTCAGTATCATATCATACCACCAATGAAGAAACCATCGTTTAGTTATCTGTTTACTTTCTTTTCTTTGCTGAACACCTCAGAGGCTCGTACTACCACTCCAAGACCTCTAGTGCTCTGGCATGGCCTAGGTTCTCGAATGATTTTAGCTGTCCTTCCTACATCACAGTCTAACACTTGCTGTTCACAGGAGACTTTTACACATCTCCGGGAATGATCGAATTCACATCCCTCATCAAAAATATTTATCCAGGAATATTTGTCCACTCTGTTTATATTGAGCAGGATGCGGACAAAGACAGACGGGCAGGCTTTGTATGCGTATCACGCTGTTCCAGACCAACTAATGTTCTCAAAGTCTAATCCTGTCTAATCCTAGTATGGGAACGTAAACGACCAAGTCGAGCTGGTCGCTGACCAGCTGTCTGCAATCCCCGAACTTAGGAACGGATTTGATGCTATGGGATTCTCACAAGGTTTCGGAGCCAGGCCTATAGATCATGATACTGTAGCTCAATTTATTCCTCAGGTGGTCAATTCCTCAGAGCATACGTGGAGAGGTACAACTCTCCTCCTGTTCGTAATCTTATCACTTTTGGATCCCAACATATGGGCATATCTGACATCCCTGCTTGCCGACCATACGACTTTCTTTGTCAAATGGCGCGTCGTGCTGTGAAAGGTGCAGTATACAGCAAGTGGGCACAAGATAACCTTGTTCAAGTACAGTTTCATCCTTTTCAAGCTTTTCCAGTCTCAAGTCGTTGTCATAGGCGCAGTATTTTCGGGATCCCAGGAACATGCCCGTTTACCTCGAAGCTAATAGTTTCCTTGCCTCTATCAATAATGAGGCTTCTAGTTCCCGTAATTCGACCTATGCCCAGAACCTTGCTTCGCTAAACAAGCTTGTTCTTGTTCTGTTCACGGATGACAAGACGGTCGTACCCAAAGAGAGTGCATGGTTCGGTTCTGAAGCGGAACTTGATGCTTTTCGCTCCCAAGACCAGCAAAGCGTATTGACAATGGTTGGTAAAACGATGATCCCTATGCGTCGTCAGCTGCTATACGTTCAAGATTGGATCGGACTGCAAAGACTGGACTGTAGAGGCGCGATTGTGCTCGATACTTGTGTTGGAGAACATATGGATATTAGCGGCTGCTGGGAACGACTGGTAAAACAACATTTGGGGGATTCTTGATACTGATGTGGTCGGAGTGGTATAAGTAGTAAACGATTGCACTTGCATTTCCCTTGGTTGCCTACTCTAAGTTTTTAATCGACTTTGATGTTCAATACAATATGTACTGTATGTACTGTGAGTTTGTGACTTTTAAGTTTTCGGACTTCTGACTTAGAGTCTTTGATTGAATTGTTTATGGGATCACGTGCACTCGCGTTTCCTCAGCAAGTACACTGGTCTATGATTCCACGTCTCAGGCTTTCCCGCAACGCCAACGCGTACGAAAATTCCGTCGCTGGCTTGATGCAGCATGATTCACTCAAGTCTAGTGATAATACACCATTTGATCTTATGAAAGGTGTGGGTATTAATGACCACGAGGACGACCTTACAACGCCAAAGGTGACCACCTCTGCTTCTATTGCAGAGACGACAGAAACGCCTGCTGCTCGTTTACGAGCGTTGCTATCCTTTACGTCTGCTTCCTCTGGAAGGTCAACGCCCAAGCTACTATCACAGCTTCAATCATCCGAAAATGGGTCTGACTATGACCCACTGGATGATGGGCCTGAACACACTCCTAGCATCGCAAGAGAGAGCTTGAAGGATGTTTTTGCGCGCGCGTTACGCGATACCGACGAACACCCCCCCGAGAAGGCTAGAACTCGACGGAATAGCATCGATGCCGGTGAAGTCGGCGTTGCTCCTGGGCTGCAGCGCGAGAAAGCTAAGGTTAAAGTTTGTAGGAAAAGTTTTAGCGACGAGGAACTCGATAATTCTTCTAGTGAGTGAACAACAACATGGACATAATATTTGTGATTTGACTGGTGTTACAGAACTTCCCGAAACATCATTCAGATCATCACAAGCTGCGACATTCGACACTTTACGCGACCGCCTTGATAGTTCTTATTCACAAATCAAAGATTTACGAATTTCTACTTTGTACGAACGTATGCCCATGCCACCGTTTCGTCTATTGCCTCGCATAGTTAACTTCAATGACCGTAGGAAATTCAACTGGAGAACAGAGCGCAGATACTAGCAAATACCCTCAAGAATTGGATTCCCACTCATTAACAATTCCTCCCTTGGCTTCTAGCACACGCCAGCAGTCTTTACGAATATCCATGAACTCTGATTTCCAATCCAGTATGCCTCATTCCAATTACTTGTGGTTCAATCCTTTATCTTTGTTAAACACAGATCTCTTGGAGCATGACTCGGAAATGCGGCGTGCATTTGAGGATCATCAGAGTTATGAAATGGACGCATCTGCCCTGCATCCTGGCAAGCTCATCTTCCACTTTCGAATTCTTCTCTTATTCACGTTTCCAACAGTCTCTCTTTCGCCTCAAATGTCTAATGTCGATCCACAAAACGATCTAGTCGCTCATAAAATGCCTGAACCATTGGAGCCATTGACGTCGGTTTCCCACGCAGAGCGCATGCCATTGGAAATCGTACAATCTAACAATGACACTGAAAAACCACTTTCCAGTATGTTTTGACCTTGAACCTGGGTCTTGTTTGCTAACCTGACAAATTTTATGATCAGGGATTAGCGGCCTGGATTCTTTTCTCAATCATCGTCTTTCTGATGATCTCGATTCGTTCCATCAGCACGAAGGAGAGAAGTCCTCAGCTCCCCTAAGGATCAGCGCTCCGGATTCAGCGCATGGTACATCTCAGCAATCTTCCTTCGGCGCGTCGCAGAACGATGCATTACACTATTTCAAGAACTCGGACGAGACTCCTCTCAAATGGGGTGTTTCACAAAATGGGTGTCAGTCTCCTGCCTTCTGAGCAAAAACCCATTGGCTGAGATTGTTATTGCAGATTGGGAAGCGCCTGCTGAGCTAAAGGGACAATGGGATCTGGAGCTCGGGCCGCAATGGAGCAAAGCCCCCGAAGAGTTTTCTCAAGTGGTATCGAGCCCAAGCTCGCGTTCATCGGAGGGTATTGAGCGTATTGAGGTACATACCCTATTACATGCTTCCCAGGTACCGCCTAAATTTTGCTTTCAGCAGCATCTACCTTCTGATGCTCCACGAGCGGGCTCTTCTATCGACCCTCTACCTGACGATCTCTATAAAATAGGCGGATCAGAAGACAAGACTTTTCACAGCAGGCGATCTAATAATCTCCGTAGAAAGGGACATTCTTTCTCACCGTTTCGGACACGGTCACCAAGCGATGATGTCATATCGAGAGGTCCGAAGACGGGGGCAAGGTCGTCGAATGGAGCTCATGAAGATCAGGTCCCCCGTTCTGCTGCTCCTTTTGCTGGTGGCGCCAGAATAAAAGAAAGTGACGCGACGCTACCCGTTTCTGCCACGTCAAACGGGTTTAGTGATGGCTCTCCCTCCATCAGACATGGCTCGCCACAGCTCGGGTTGTCTGTGTTGGACCTGTCACCCCCCACTTTCACAGGTAATGACAAAGGGAAAGGAAAAGAATCAGAGGCTGACTACGCACCTTCGGCGCCCTCTCAAGCGTCACACGGCTTCCTAAAACAACCATCCACTTCTAGAACCAAATTTAATTTGCATGATGGGCATTCTTTGATAAAAAAACGGATATATTTGCCTCCAATTGATTTTGGTGAGGAATATAGGAACGGGTCGGCACTACCGCTCAGTAGGGCTCTTTCTTCACTTCCATCCACCGCCGGACCGTCCAATGGAAGCTCAAATCTTTCGGCATCAAGCAGTGTTGTTGCAGGGTCAATACAAGAAGAACGGTATTATCCACAAACGGGTGAAATCTCTGATTTTCCAGAAGAAAAAACTGTGACCAACAAGGCGATCACCGCTTCGCAAAATCGTACCCCAGTACAGCCGCCCCCATCTCCTTCACTTGTTCATCGGCCAATTAATGGGACCGTACAAGAGGTCTCGCCACCCCCTTCTCCGCCAGATCGATCTTTCACGCGTAATGCATCGTCTGCCTCTGGTTTTTTCCTCTCCTCTCCTTCGCGTGGCTCGTCCTTTCGTGACATCCAGCTGCATCTTCATCCGCCCTCACCACCCAAGAGTTTGTCCGACCTTCCTGACCCATCCCCATCTTTGTCTGAAGACAGAATTAACGACATATCTAATGGCGGTTTGTGGCCTAGTCCAACAAAGATGAATACACCTCGACCTCCTGGCTCATGGGCTGCAACTCCTGGACCTCAATTCCAGCGTAATGCATCGCTTGAACGGTCGAACAGCGAAGTAGGGCAAAGCTCCTCATATACACCCAGTAATGAGTTAGCTGTTGATTTCATTACCACTGAGACTCCGCGACCTCCAGGTGCATGGTCAGCTACATCTGACCCCCCGTTTAAGGGACCTTTGCAGCCCAGTTCTTTATCGGGAGATGTTCTGGATGAACAGGATAGCGGACTTGCAACGCCTGTAGACTCGTTGTCTAGAGCGACTTCATATCCTGCTCAGACACCGCGGCCGCCTGGTGCGTGGACAACCCCCTTAACTAGGAAGAGCATCTTGAAAGTCCGGTTCGACACTCAAGATGGTGTTCCCTCTACAAAACACTTAACAAACAAAACAGACATAGGTATGCCTTCCATGAGGTTTTTAGAGAATATTGTCGACTTGCACACAACCCAGATTTATTGACACCCATTTCTCCCAATTCGAAGCGGAACAAAGATTCGCTTCGCAACTCTCCCAGCATTCGCGTATTAGACGCCTTTGGAAGGGAGGTGCTAGAAGATGAACTTGAGCCCAAGTCATTATGGCCCAACAACGGAATTCGTATCCTCGATGCCATGGGTAGAGAGTTGCTGGATGATAGCAGTGAACATCACATCCCACGAAATCCTAAGGACGCTTTGGTACATGTTCGTCGAGGACTTGCTGAACTTGCCCAAGAAATGGACAGGTAATAGGTTCCCCTTTCGTCCTGAAACCAAATCCTCAGAACTCATCAACTCGAGCTCTAGAATGGACGATACAGTCAGCGTAGACTACACCCATATGGATGAACTTAGGGATGCATCTGCTGCAGCCAGGGCGTCAAGACTGGAGCTGATGAAAGGGACTTCCGATGAGATGGGCTTACGTCCAAAAGTAAGACCGTCGCACGCGACTCTGGCAAAGAGTATGGCTGTAAGCATCCTACCGATGGCTTTGAATATATTCCCTTATCGAGATTCAATAGATCGTTTCCGGAACTGATAGTTTTTGGCCGAAACCTTGGCTATTTGGCAGTCTTTTTTTCGTACAGCTGCTGATCGCTCTCATCCTTTATCGGTATGTAGTTTTTCAATCTCATGTTCACAAGCTGAGCAATCCTTGAAGTGTGACTGTCTTGCAAGCCGAAGAACTTTTTCTTTCCGCATATTATGATCCATTCTACGCAGATCTTCACTTCTATATCTCTAAACCCGATCCGATCCGTCTTTCTATGCTTTCTTCTGGACGTTCTTGGTTATCAATCATCTCTACATCTTATCATAATGGCTGGAGAACGTCATCGCGAGAATTGTGGAGAAATTTCTTAGTGATGATCTGGGACTTGCAACAAAAATTCTGGGAGACACTCAATAACGAAGCCCCACGAAACCATGCATGGCCTCCTACTTAAAAGCTTTGATATGTCTTTTATGTGTATTCTATTACGCGCAAGTCCTCGCGGGTATAATTTATACTATCTACTGCATCATAGAGGATTTGGATGTACACCATGTGACAATTGAAATATGTTGAATTGTTGATCCTGAATCTGGACTCTGATAAAGCACTTATGAGCTCTGAGCCTTCATTTCGACCTACGTTACTCTCAACAGTTCACAGCTTTCAAAAACATGAATCTCTATTATCAAAAGCGCTACATCCATTCGCCGTTTCTACAGAGCAACCTTTTTCTCAGCTTCAAAAAACAATCGATGTAGCCGACCAGATTGCTCATTCTCTGGGCATCTATTCATCTACGCCTTTCTCCAATTCTAAGCTGGTCTCCTTGCTTCGTCAACATTCTTCAATAGACCATATTCTATACCAAGTCAGAGGCTTTGTTCATAAAACAGGATGATGTCTTACCCGTGAGGTCCAGTATAGTCCGACCGAAGTATGCATCACTTCCTTGAGGCCCTCCGGCTACAATCTGGCCCAAAATATGGCGAAGACATTCCAACGGATACTGCCGTTATCGCAGACTGGTGTCTGTCGCGACTTGAACAATATGGCACCTTGGCTGGGATGGAAACTTTCAAAGACGACGGACGCGAGGGAGGCATTACTGTGGTGCTAGGAGGCAAAGTCCTCGTAATTGACATCGACCTTTCTATCAATAGAAGTGATAAATCAAGGCGCGTTCTTGCCGTGTCTAACGTCAAAACCTCATACGCGAGCACGAACTCCGAAGGTTCGACGTCGAACAGCGGGGGCTCTACATCACTAGATGTTTTTCTTCGCGCTCGCATTGAAGACTTTTGCATGGAGGTTCAAAAGGCAGAGGACGTACGGAATCCCGAGGAGGCTGCGAAATATGGACTTACTTTCTCAAGGCATCTGCATTACCTTGTGATGCTGGACAAGCTGGCTTCAAGACAGGAAGGCGGGGGTCTGAAATGGTTTGTCGATCTCGATAAGCTGGGTTCCGTTCTGGAAGCTTTTTCCAAAAGCGAGGCAGAAGAGATTGCTTCGTACGTCCCTTCCAGTGTATCAGTACTTTTCTCTGTAGGTGTTTATGCATCACCTCGCAGCTCGCTACCCGTCGCTCGAGCACCCCTTGATATCTTTTTGTTGCGCTCTCACGCACTTCCTCTACCCTATTTAGTCTCACCTTCCATATCTTTCCTTGTCCACATGTCTCCACTAACATACCTAGCACTTTTGAAACAGGCCGACATCGGCACGATTCAGCGAGAAAGCACCAAACACCCACAACTGGACATACCTTTAGCGACGCTTCGCTCGCAAGTATCTGGTGCGATCTCCGTAAAGCAGGAAGGTATCACTCTTGTCACACTTTCCTTGGCCGAAACGAAAACTAGTCCGGTGCTATCTATGGCGATGTCCGCAATGTCCATGCCGACCTTCGTAATGCGCCCTACGTTTTCATTCTCCCCGCATGGATCAGATTTTGAGCACACGTTTCCTCAGATGGCAGATGTGTCCACATCGATGTCAACGTCCAGTGACGCGACCTCACACTGTCACTACACCTGGATGTTAGACTTCACCAATGGCGGGCTTACTCAGGGCGTCGTCATGAGCCAGTCACGAATGAGAGAAATAGATCTTATCATAAATCCTCTAGGAGGAATTGACCCTTTGAATCCTGGAACCATGATGTCGTTTGGTATAGGTAGTTGGCTAGATCTACTTGTGAGTATATCCTTCATCGCACTCAAGAAACCTCTTTATGCATTAGCATCCAAGCTTAACCCAGGAGCTTCGGTATCCCCTGAACGGTATACAGCGTTATATGTATGCTAACTATGTGATCCTCCGAATTGGACAACTGAAGACGTTTTGAGTATAGATATCTCCTACTTCCGTGCACCCGCCATTGCAGCTGCGTCTCGCTGCCCCAGAGGAACCAGGGTTCCGTCTGCAAAAGGTGCCCGTTCGTAATATGAAAGAGGTCTGGGGCATCCTAGAGGTGGGTCACTCAGCAAGTGTCATGTGTTGACAAGACAGTGGTCGATTACTCTACCTTTAGATTGTCAGGGAACAATGCTGGCTCAATGAGACCCTGCTAGGATGTCGATGGTCTGCAGAAGGATTACAGAATAAAGACGAGCTTCCGGAGGAGTCCGTCGCTACGACGCGGGAAGAGCTGGGAGCTGTACTCAGTGGTTGGTGTCGTAGCAAGCTATCCAACGATCGGTTTTTGACGTCAAACAGGCGCTTATACACCACGAAAGATACCTGTCAACGTATTATTACCCTCGCAAAACGTCGCCACCGACGCTCTCTTCCAATCACACGATCTTGATGGCATATCTATCCCTCAAATTCAGCCGCATCGACCTAAGATAACTATGATATCTCCAGAGCGGCCGCCCATCTCCGGTCTAGTCGAGATATCTGTAATGTACGACGAAAGTCGGCCGCGGGGAGTTGCCATCGAGATTAATGGTGCAATGGGTTCCGATTTTCAGCCTGATATTCTTGAAGAGATTTGTCGAAGAGGAGGAACTTTGGGACTGTCGGGGAGGATTTGGTCCAAATCTCACAGTACCCTGTAAGACTTACGGGACGGGTAGAAGCGATACATCTTGAGCAAAGTGAAAAGTTGGTAAAGATGGACTTGCCCATGCCTCGATCGGAGCACATTCAAGAGACTATATAGCGGTAGAAAAATAGAGTCACTTAGACTGTGATCAGATACCGTTGGAACGAACGACCCCAGTACGGCCCCTCAAGGATAGCAATATATGATTTAAAAGGTAACCCTTGTGATCCTGTCTTGCACCAAGTATGAGGAGACTTAGTGATTGCGCGAAATGCTCTGTGGGCGATGGGGGTTGCAAGATGGTAGCGATAAAAGAGCGAATGGGAACAAAATATATGTCTATTCATCTGGAATCTCCACCTCTCCTGAATTGATCCCGTCGATTATGTCGTGAGGAGGTCTACCATCGACCGTACAGCCAATGCTCTGAGCGGTGCCCAAAATTTCCTTTACGCACCCCGATAACTCCTTTGCCAAGGACTTTGACTTCATCGTCCGTGCAATATCGACAATTTCGTCTAGGGGAATGTTTCCGCCATGTTTAATGTTCTTTTCTTTCTTTCGATCACGAGGCGGCTCTATTGATGAGGTGAGACAAAGGCAGGCCACCGGCAAAAAGAAAATCAAGGTAGATATACAGACCCTTGAGAGCACGAATGACAAGAGATGAGGCAGAGGGGACGACAGATACGGTCGCTTGGCGATTTTGGATGGTCAGCTGTACAGTCACTCGTAGACCTTTCCAAGCGGTGGTAGCCTTGGCGATATCTTCACCAACTTTTTTTGGTGACTACAAACGACTTGAGAGTGTGTGTATGGGCTGCAATGAGCCAAGTGACGTACAAGACCAAGGGGACCGATTTTAGGAGCCAGAGCAGAGGATGCACCGACCTCACCGCCTGTTGCTCGTAGATAGATGATTTTGATCTCGTTTGGATCCTAGGCCAACGATGAGTACGAAAGCTCGGTTGTATGATTGCAAAAGACGTACGAGTTTTGGTGCCATGCCTGCTGCAGTTGTGTAATTATGTTGATGATGATGATGATGAAGGATAATATTATAAATAAGGTTGAGACTCCGACCATGAACTGTATAGTTGCATAAATGTCCGAAAGAAGCAAAGAGGATGCCGCAAATGGACACTGTCCATTTACCGGCGGCGTTTGAGGATGCGCCAGTCGACGAGCTCGTCCAGCTTATAGGTGTTCATCAACAATCTCTCACGCCATCTTACACTGAACTATCACTCCATTCAGCAGACATGCTCGTCCGCCTCATCGTCCACAACGACCAGATACCCCTGCTTCCGTCAGTTTCTCATCATTTACGGGCACAATTCACTGAAATATCCTTCTCTAGTGAGAGCCTCACCCGCTTCCACTCTCGCTCGGCACCCAGCATCACCGTCCTTGACTATCTCAAACGCATTGTTAAATTCACAAACGTCGAGGTGCGCTGTCGCTTGACCTTCCCCCTTTGTTCGCGCCTTTGATCAGCCCTCCATGTCTCAGAAGTCTTGCCTTCTCATCACTCTACATTATATCGATCAAATTTGTGCCCGCATGCCTCTATTCACTCTTTCTTCTCTCACCTGTCACCGCTTTATCATCGCTGCCATCACCGTCTCCAGCAAGGGTCTCTGCGACGTATTCTGCAACAATAGCCTTTACGCAAAAGTAGGCGGGATATCCGTCACAGAGCTTAACGTCCTGGAACGAGAATTTCTCGCCGCTATCGACTGGCAACTGACGGTTAGCAACTTTTCTCTTTTTTTTCCTCTTGACTTTTGTCCTCTTCGTTTCCGCCCATCTGTCCTCTGCAGTTGCACCAATTATACAAATAAGCATAAATTCCAAATCTAAAAACCTCAAAGTTCATGTTTTTCTTTTTTCTTTTTGCCAACAGTGCACGCGAGAATTACTCCAAGAATACTATGTCAACCTAGTACGGACACACAGCTCTGGCCGATACTTGATCGATGGCGGACAATCACCGTCATCCGACGGGGATATCGACATCGACATCGAGGACAACGGACAGCAGTCTCGTCCCTCATCTCCATTCGATAGTGCTACAGTTGCTCCCCGCCTTATCCACCGACACAGACCATCAGCCCATGAAACATCGGCAATTTTGGTCGATCCCGCTTCTATTACACAGGATCCCACTCGCCGCCCGACTATTGAACAGAACATGGCGTTTGCTGCTCTTCGGGATGCTCAGGGACCTTCATCTGACAATATAGACAAAGGATAGCCGCTTTTCCTACGAGAATCTCTCTGCGAGCGCTGTGATACATACATTTCTTAATAATACTCTCACGGAGCGAGAACATTAAATACTGCTACGCAAACTATTTATGTTGTATGAGTAGAAACGGCCAGAAAAATTGCAATGGTTGAACATAGTTGGTTATTGTTAAGGGAGAGGATGGCACGACAACTGCGTGTTTGGTACAAAATTGCTGTCCGAGAGAGATTGGGTGGGACCTAGAAAGCAGAGATACTACAACGGTTTGATCGACAAACATCGAAAGGAGGACAACGTCATGGGTTGCAAAATTCAAACTCGACGGCGCACCGTGACATAAAAACTACTGTACCAAAATTTACAAGGCGGATATTGGAGATGAGCCAGATTCGTTTTAGGGCCCGTATGTCCTAAGCGTGCTCACAAAATACACGCACGAACCCGTCGAAGTCCATAAGCCCAGACGCCCGTCACAAACGCCACGCAGAGAGCATCTTTGCCAAAGCGTTGATCTGTCCCTTGTTAACCTTCTTTACACCATCACCATCATCTTTTCCTCCAGCAATTCCTCCTAGATCTGTAGTGCTAGTCGAAGCGTCTCGACGCTGAGCTTCCAGCTTCACACTAGCCGAATTCAGGGGCCGCTCAGTGATTGTACCGAGCTTGCCTTTCTTCGTACGTTGTTTTCGAGCAGGAGAGACGTCAACAAGAGGATCGGGGTGTTGGCCCTGCGGTAATTGATCTACTTCCCAAGCGATACCACCTATTGCTGGATAGACTGACACTGAGTCATAAACTTGCAATTTGGAACATGAAAAGGAACACACGCTTGATGTTCTTTGGCAAAAGCCCATATGTTGTACTGCTGCTTGACGGCTGGGGCTTCAGACCCGTTCGCCAGCTAGTGGAAGAAACGCTTGTAGCCGTAGTAGATATGCTACGTGCGCTAGAGTTACTGTAACGCGTGAAAGCTGAGGTCGATGTGCCAGCACTCGAAGTAGTGCTCGTAGAGCTGCGCCAATTAGAAGATACCATGGAGCTTGCACTCGATGCAACAGGACGTCCGCTTCGTGTGCTGTTAGGCGAGATGGCCCGCCTGTCGGGGTAACCCCATCGCTCGGTCGATGGTGATTCCGAGCCGAGTGGAGAAGATAGTGCAAGCGACCGACTGCTTTTACTAGCAGAAGAGGAATTGTAAGGTCGGTTACGACGACCTCGGCCCCATGTAGCTGGACCATCTTCCGAGTTGGGCGGCGCAGACGAAGGCGCATTCAGGCCCATAATGAGGTTGGTAACATTACTTGCAGTCGTCGACATAGCGGGTGTAGTATGAAGGTCCAAAGAAGATGGAGGAGAAACCTCTTCTACTGGTGAGACACGACCAGGCGGTGGTAGATTAGATGCGCTGTTTTTGCCGAAGCTGAGTTTCCACTTGGACGGTTTTTTAGTGACAGGGGGCGGTACAGTCGCTGGTGTATTGGAAACGATTGGTGAAGGGGGTGCTCCACGACTAAGGCTACGAGCACCTGTCAGCATTGCCGAAGGCAGAGGATAGAGGGCGACAGGTTCAAACGGCTCGCGGGCTTTGCGCGATGATCCTGTAGCCTTGCTAGACACTGACCTAGTGGTCGACGATGATTTGGAAGCTTTGCTAATCTCACGTGCGAGCGACTGCGACGCATCTGCAAGAGTAGCCAAAGTTTCATCCACGTCAGTGACCGCGTTACCCTTCCCCCTGCGAGTCCCTCTCTTTCTCCGTCTGTGGGTAGAAGTGGATCTAGATTCCATGCGCTCCAGTTCAAGATCTTGACATTCCGTGTCATGATCTCTCTGTTCCATTTCTTCTAGGACTGGCTCTTGATCAAAGACAGTAGATAGATCTGAGTGTTCCCGGCTTTCATAGGCAGGACTGAGCGATGGTGCACGGGAGAGGGCGCGGGGTTGAACAGCAGGAGTACGGCAGGCAGAAGTACTATCGGAAGGATTCCTAGACAATGGACGACGACTGACAGGTGTCGTAGATGTGACAGGATAGCCATGAGAACTGCTAGATACTGTACGATGCATACTGTGATTACCGAGGAGCATGGGTAAATTGCGAACCCAGGCACCAAATTCATTGGCTGTTGTACGCCGCGAGTCGTCCTCGGGATCTTCGAGGATGCAAAACACTTGATTGGCAAGGTATTCGGCGACAGGCAAGGTCATGCCTGCAAATCTGTACATGAAGAAGTTGACGGGGTCTCTGCGATACAGATCAAAAGATGAGCAAGCCCCTTGCGATGTGTCTGTCCAAGGATTGGAGTGATAAAGCCTATCAAAGCCACGATTCAATAAGGACACGACAACAAAGAGTAGTAGATAGGAATGACATACATATTGATGAGCACAATACCTAACGACCAGACATCAGCAGCACGAGGGCGATAAGTAGGGGCAACGTTATTCCTGCATTCTACCGACGAGTGACAGTCAGTGATAGTTTTATGTTGTAAAGTGAAGCGTGCACAAACCATAGCTCATATAAGGTGCACTGCCGCAATCCATGTCAGAAGAAGCAAGATCGGTTGTTGACAATCCAAAATCTGTGAGTTTGACAATGACCTTGCGTTCCTGACGACCATTGGGTAAGGTCACCATCCCATCTGTGACAATAAAATTTTCCGGTTTGATGTCACGATGGAAGACTCGTTGGGCATGGCAAGCGGCCACAGCGTCGCACATTTGAGAGAACATGGAGGCAATGAGACGTAAGCGGGTACGTGAGAGCAACTGAGCAGGGTGCATAGTGGCAAGAAGACTAGGAGTAGGAGGGGTATGAGAAAAATCAGCAGTGGTCTGGGCACCAGAATCATAGTGATCACGAGCTTGTTCCAAAAAATAAAATAAATCTTCGCCTGGAACGTACTCCAGAATGAGGAGCAAAAACGAAGATGTCTCTAAAGTGCGGTGATGAGTGACGATATTAGGGTGAGGATGAAGGGATTGATGGATAGTAGCCTGAGCACGCCGCGGGATAAGAATCAAGTTTAGTTATAGACCAGATAAGACGTACCTCTGACATTTGCGCTGCCAAGTCCTCCTCGTCAAGGTTGGCTTTTGACAGGCATTTTATGGCATATTCGCGACCGTAGACAATCTCCTGAGAAGGAAGCTTATTATTGTCGAGCTCCATCATGCCGATGGTGGACATGTGACCGTCCTCAGAGGGCTGCGGACGAGAAAGGACCTCCTGAACAAGATAGACGACAGCGTAGCTGCCATGACCGAGTCTACGCTTGACCTGAAACTCGTTGGCAGGCTGACTGTCGATGTCGGAGGAAGAAAGAGAAGCGGTAGGGGCCACGAGACGAAGGGTTTCTCCCTGTAGGGACCCGCCTTCGCTGACAAAATCACCAGGAAAGAGAACATCATCTGAGCGAGGGCGAGAAGCAGAGGCGGCAGAAGGTTGACGAGAGATAGTTGGTGGTGTTGAAGGGGTCCTGGGTAAAGGTTGAGGAGAGCGAAGAGATCGAGGGGAGATGAGAGGGGATTGTTTTGAGGGATGTACGTTAACGTTGAGTGGAAGAGCAGGGGGTGGATAGAATCCAGCGAAAGCAGAACGGGGAAACGGGTCTTTCTGGAAACGCTTGGTAGCTAATGGGCGGATGTGGTCATTATGTCGAAAATAGTCGGGTGAGGAGTCTTTACGTGAAGGAATCTTTGGAGAAGAGGAGAGAGAAAGCGGAGGCAACTGGACAGGATATTGTAACATGAGCGGATGGCTAATGAAAACAATAGTCGTGACGCGCTGCTCTCAGACGAGACCGGCTTGGAGTCTGAGGAGACCAGGACGGCGACGCATGCACTCTGCAAAGAAGAAAGGAGCGACGTCCCGTCGTCGACGTCGAGGGAGACGACGATGATGGTGAAGAAGAGCAGAAGAGGAGTCTAGTGCAGACGACGACGGGGACGACGATGGAAGGGAGAGGAGGAGAAGGAGGAAGAACAAATAAGCCAACAACCAAATAAACGACGCTATAATAATATTTAGTTATTTATTTATTTTTATATTTTATTATTCAACATATCAACCATATGGGTCCCCATACTTGGCCCTGATCCGATGTCAACCTGGTACCCATGCACCTCATGCACGAAAAGTGCCTAGATCTCGTGAATCCGCAGCATGGCCATGCACTAACCACTCCAGCATCGTCTTCTCCTTCCCAAGCCCGGGAACTCGTCTGGCATACTTCCGAGCAAGCTTTTCCACTTTCTCAACCTCTCCACTCACAGCATCTCCCTTCATCACTCGTTCAGTCAGCAGTTTGATATGAGCAGACAACAATGATGGTGACATGCGTGCGTGCTTTTGTTGTTTAATAAGCATCCGAAGCGTCGAAATAAGGTATTCTTTCTGAAGAAGCAACACATCGTCACATGGATGCTGAAACAGCAACAGCACAACAATTCAACACTAACCAAGTTATCATCGATGGGCGCGCCACACCATTCTTCCACAAACGCCGCGTAACTTCTCATCATCTCCTCCCCACCTCCGCCCCTAATTCGTGCCAACATCTCTTCATTTGCTTGCTCAAGTCCGTCCACAATTCCTTCCCCCTTTACGTCAGGCGGAATGAACCGACTTGCCAATAGTCTAATCGCCCCTGCATCATCTGGCAGAACTCTCCCCAACAAGTCATACAAGTGCTCAAGCAACGTGTGCCGCAAGGGCTGTGGGGACGGATACCCCATCAACAACGTTTTCAATCCTTCAAACATTTCAACTCTTGGCACAGCTGACAAGAATACAACCAACTCAAAACATGAACTGCTGTTTAGACTCCGATCAGGGAAACAATAGGCGTACCTTTCATGGCACTCGTCATTACCGATTTGACTATCCCGCCATTCATGATTTCCCTTCGGGGCGTTGCGCCCTCTTCCTCCTCTTCTCCCGCAATTGACTCCTGACCGGCTGCCGTTTCAATAAGGCTAGATATGATATGACAGCCCGAGCCATGATCATCACTGGTGGCCTCACCGCCTTCCCTGACTAGGTCACCTGCCCTACGATTGATGCCCAGCACACCCCACCGCCGCCTCAAACTTTCTATAAAACCGAGCTCCATCTTTGCGTACTCTCGCCATAAGACAATGCTGTCTTCATTCAGCCGAATCCCCCGTTGAAGCAGGGTGCGCGCAGCCGAAGGCGATTGATGACTTAATTCGTGCGAAGCAGCGAGTATGTACAATGAGGGCTGATTAGGGTGCATCTGCATTGCCCTATAAGCCCATTAGCCACAAACATGACAAAAAGACACCTTGTACAAACCTAGCTGTTATTCTACCGACCAGCGCCCGTGCCCCCTCGCGTTGTGCAACTTGTATGTACTGAATCCAAAGCCCAACGTCGGCTTTAAACTTTTTAAGTGCTCGTTCAAAAATGTGAAATTGCCGGCGAACAAGAGCATAATCAGATATGGAAGGCATCGTCGACCCCGTTTCTAAGTTAGGGACAGTGCGTCAGATATATAGAAAAACAGATTTTAATGCTCTCCGTCTCACTTATCCGTTCCGCTCGTATACGCCGTAGCTGCTCAAGTCCCATCTCATAAGAAACGTAGCGTAGAAAATCAGACTTCTTTGCAACACGTCGCACGAGAGCCGTCTCGAATTCAGTACGTTTCTTTATTATTTGCTTTGTTTCTTTCTAAAATTTTTGAACATAGAGGATAGCAGCGAGTCAGAAGTTGCCTTACTTCTGTGAACAGATGCTTATCGACGAGGTCTTTGAGCTCGTTGAGCATCTACCATATTTCTTTGTTCTCAGCCCATATTCAAAAGTCGAGAAATACGTGACGCAGATACCTGTTCCTGCTGGAATTGAACTCTTTCCATGACAGATGCCTATAGAATTGACGGTCGCAAGAAAAGTTTTCCGATGCAAATGGCAAAGTCAGGCTGAAGCAGGCACGGGCCGGAGTTGAAGACAACACAAACGTCAACCCAAACAACGACCCGCGTCCCTCCAATCATGCCCAAGACACACAGAGGCGCCCTACGCTCGCATTCTAGAAGCTCTTCAACCTCAAAACTCTCTTCCAATCTCCAGTTTACCCAGAAGGAACAGCACCAACCAAAACTGCTTGACAAGCCCAAGAAAAATGGTGCCACCAACGACGTATGTCAAGATAAGCTTCTACCCGCTTTACTCTTCCTTTTTCTCAAATTACAACTTGAATCTTAAGAACATCCTGCCACATGTTCGAGGTATAGCACGAGTAGCAAGCGCCCAAGGCGTTCATTCTCGAGAACATACAGCATCACATCTAGGACCCAAACAACGGAACGCAACTCCTCTACCACCTCACAATCACAATCACAAGAGCAAAATTAAGGCTGGTTTCACAGTATCTACTCCAGGCGAAGAAGGCGACGAAGATGAATGGGTCTCCAGCAGTGGTGCCGCCACTCCCGACAATCACCAGTCTAGCCCTCAAGACGAGTCGGATGATGCATCCGACGAAGAGCAGCCGGCTTATCGACCTATCGCCGGAGAACAACCCCAGCAGACTACATGGCCAACTAAGAATGGCGCACGATCAGAAGCGCCTGCGCTACCCCGTATACAAACTCCTCGCCCATCGGATTTTCGTTCCACCACGGAAGATGCTGCCAATTTTGAAGCCCACAAGGGTTCACGAACACCTACTCTCCCACCTATTAAGACGAACCCGCAGCCTACGATGCATAATGTCCAAGCTTCGAATTACTACCCATCAGATAGTGGACCATCTCAGAATTATTCGCCGCAGGAAATTCTTTCACCCGCTACCCCGTACTCTCGCTCTGTCAGCAAGCGACAGGGAAGCACGCGCCCGTCGTCTTCTCATTCTATGAGATCTGACTATGCATTACGACCACACCCGCTCATACGTGGTCATTCTTACGGCCAGGGTGTTTCCTCCAAGCCTGCCCCCCTCCAACCCCTCACCTCGATTCAAGATTCGTCCACTGCTAGCGTCCAAGATAAAGTTATAAACGGCGGTATGTCTACCTCCCCTTCATCGAGTATCCAAACGGACATCACGTCGCCTGGTGGACTCAAACGCGGCTCACCCTCGACCCATCGGCGTGCATCTGTCTCCTCCGCCAGGTCCGTTGCCACGCTTCCAGTTCAGCCGGGTCTCAGAGACTCAGTGAACTGGAGCTTCAGTGACCGTAAGCGTACTCTATCTACTATGTCCCACTCGTCTTCTTCGGCTGCTCTTTCATCCCTGACACATCTCCCAACCTTCACTCGCCCCCCATCTCCTCAGTCTATAGCTTTTTTCCCTCCTGTCAACCCACACGCCAACATCGAGGGTATCCATCCGCTGCTACCGGGCCCTTATTTGAGCAATCACCTCACAGTGCTCGCCCGCAGAACGCCTATAAAGGAGTCATTCGACCGAGTAATACGGGCTAAGCAGGTTCGGCCATGACTATTTCGCATATGGACTGGTGTATCTAAATTGAACTACCTATACACGACGTGCTTTTTCCTTTACTTTTTCGCAAGTCCGCAGGGAATGGAATATCATTGATCGTATACTTCTCTTCGAATGCACAGCCTAAGGATGTCTTACATTACTTACCGCCTTATTTAGAACGCCTGTGAAATTGATTACGCGCTTTCGTGTAGTCTGTCGCTCTATCAACTCCGGAAACCTGTAGAGTCCGGCCTACAGGAACGCGTTCCTTGCCCATGAAGTCAAGCAAGTAATTAGCCAGTCGCATGAGACCCTACTTTATGGTCACTTAGAAATGCCTACCCCAGGAAACCAGATCCGACATGTACTGTATCTAAAACAGTGGCTTTGAAGATAATATCAAGAAAAGAACAAGTTCTATAATGAGTAGCTTAAGCAGAGTTGTTTCTGGGCATCAACTACCATTTGAAGTCAGAAACAGAAGTCTTACATCTACCATATGTACCATTCGTGATGATATATAGCGAGAGGTAACTGGTGTAACTTCAGTGAGCTTATAGCCATATCAGACAGTCTGCGTAATTCGTCAGCCACGCGTCCTGGCCGTGGGTCGTTTCTGATCAAGGCCATGGAGGCCACAGCGAAGATAAGATGATGTCTGTGATGCACGTCGAACGTTCACATAATACCTTACGAGTCGATGAATCTGAACTTCGAGTCTTCGAACGTGATGCGAACCGACCAAGCAAAGCCACGTGGCAAAACGCGTTCTTCTTCGTCACGTTCAAACATTTCCACGCAAGTTTGACGCAGCCTCTTCATCCGACTCATTCGCAAAAGCCTCTACGGATCACGATTAGTTTCCCTCCCTGACGTTCCGCTTTAGCTTTTGAAATAACACAATGTGGCTATCAGACACGCAAAGTCAGCTTCTTACATCCAAAACTTGACATGAAGACGACCTTGACCTGCTGTACTTTAGAAATTGGTGTAGCTCTTACATTCTTTGGCTCTCTTTTCATGCTCTTGGGCATTATGCTCTTTTTCGATGGTGCGCTCTTGGCGCTCGGAAATGTATGTGAAAATCTTACCCTCGTTCAACGGTCCGGCTTGATGACTTGGAAATGTTTACAGATCATTTTCATCGCTGGCTTGACAATGATTATCGGCCCCAACAAAATGTTTTACTTCTTTGCGCGCAAACAGAAAATACGGGGAACTGTGTGCTTCTTTGGAGGTGTCCTTCTGGTTTTCTTCAAATGGCCTTTCATTGGGATGGTCGTTGAAATCTTTGGATTCTTGAACTTGTTTGGGTATGAGAGCCTCGCTTATATTTTAATAGTCCCCTCTCCGCTAAGCGGTTTTTAACGCACGCAGGGACTTCTTTCCAGTCGTAATCACATTCCTAAGACAGCTACCGTTCATCGGCACTTTTCTATCATTGCCGTATATTAGCACAGTAAGTCAGTTTCAGTTAAACAACAAGAAAATGAAGGTTTCTCTTTTGTACAGGTGATCGACCGACTTGCCGGATCGCGAACGTCGGTAGTATAACCCCACCACCCTTTTAAAACTTACATGATCAATAAATAGACAAATTGCATCTAATTACCGCAAGACCACGTAAACGTAAACGCCTGGTCTCCAGTGATGTTAACCGTCACCATGTGTTCTAACACGCCTGCGAAGCCCTTGCGTACTCGCAAAGGCTACATATCTCTGAGCCACATCCCTGAACCACATCCATAATCATGATTTTTCATAACGTAGGTATGTAAGTGTGCAGTGAGATGCTAGTGAGACTCTTAGAAGTCTCATCGCTTCCTGCTTAACTGTTGATACGAAATCATAAGTATCTTGCATTCCCCCTACTCCGCCGATATATTTATAGCACATGCAAACGAGGCTTAGGGTAATACACTTTATTACCGTAAATAAACTAAATTTTATCCAACTCAACTTATAATATGAGATCTGCATATCAAGATGACGCCCCGTAATGCCCGGTAAGTTTTGCGGGTACTCAGTGGTCGGCCGAATCAACTCTTCATAACCTGGAAGAAAATCTGACACCGCTTGCATATGGCAATAGTGTAAGTATCAAATCATGAGATCAGCTTTCCCTGGAGAGGGACGCCGACGATGGCGTCTGAGAGTATTTCAAGAGTTTTGGAGAATGATTGACTTTGCGAAGGGGCTTGTGTCTCGAATCCGATTAGTTTATCTGAGGTACGATATAGCTTGTCCCTCGACTTCTGAGCCGTCATGCCTTGTAAGGATTCAGACGAATCCAGATAAGATGATGGCTCAGTCAAACACCTCATTCATCTAGTGTTCCTGTCCGAACGGATCCCCCAAATGTATTCTGGATTACGGGTTAGTGAGCAAGAGTTGGCCATAGTCATGAAATTTCTTCTAGCAACACCGACAGCGTTAGCCACAAATCATCCACATCCTATCAATAAGATGAAGACTCCGATTCGGAACTTAATCCTACCCCTCCAGAGCGAGTCCAATTTCACGATATTCAGTTTTGTCGGCCTTGGGCCTTTTCAACGATGTAGACATTCGTCCAATGCCAAACCTCCATCGGGTAGAACCTCCAAGCCAACTTGTCGATCAAGATACACGGTAAGAAATATACCCAAGCTTGACTATTTGGATTTACGACGTTCACTCAAACATGGATCATTGCGTAAGGCTTTTATTAGCCGAGAGGGGGATATCTACGGCACTGCAACATAGGTCAACTCTTTCCTTGCTATTGAAAGAGAAAACTGACAGCTTGGGGCCGGTTTGAAAAGCGGAGACAGCGAGTTCAAGGATCCCAGATTTGTGTATCACGGTACAGTATGCCGTTTGAGGGCATGACCATCAACTTTGGGGGTGATACTGTTGAGAGCTTCGTGAAAGGTGGCGAAACCTAGAAGAGGCTAATCAAGCGATGAAATTGATAATTTAGAAGCTCGGTGGGTGGGAATCGCAGAGCTCTTTGTCCCTATGATTAGATCATTATTATTACGGAGCATCTGCCAACGCATTTTGTATTGCTTCGCATGTTTTGAGATCTACAGTTAAGTAACAAGAACCTGGAAGTCGATAGCCCAGACCGTCATACAAATTATCATGTGACAGTCCAAACGCGAAGCGCATTGTCGGTGAAGCCGGCAAAGAGGGTCTGGCCATCAGCGGACCAGGCAATAGAGACGCATTCAGGCTGTTTCCCCTCCTCGCGGACATCGGTATAGGCAGGTTTTAGCTCATCCACTATAGATCTGAGAAAGACATTTATTGATGACGAAGCAAACCCAATGAGATGATGTACTCACTTGCTTTCAAGGTCAAAAATTTTGACGCAACTAGATGTGGCAGCACATAACCAGTAGCGGTTAGGGGAGAAGACAAGGGCATTCACTATATCACCCGCTTCAAGGGAATATAGATGTTTGCCTTCATTAAGGTCCCAGAGCATGGTGATACCATCCTTTCCGCCGGAAGCAGCAAGAGAGCCGTCAGGAGAAACAGAGACAGTGTTAATATAGCCGGTATGACCATAATGATTCGTTTTCAACTTGAACCTTGAAAGCTCCCAGACCTGTGATAGCATCATTTAGAAAATCAGATACTGTAACGGCTGAAGCATTATAAGAATTGAGGACTTTGAAATAACATATTGGCTCAAACAAGGGCAATCTACTACCCAGTAAGGGCTGCTTCGATACGGAAAATCGACGACATAGGCCGCACAGAAAGAGATGCTCACTTTGACAACTTTATCCCAACCACAGGACACAATAAGGGGAGTGGTAACATTAGGGCTAAAGCGCACGCATGACACCCTATATCTTCAAAGTGAGCCAAGTTTTCTAACTATATTGTTAAAACATACCATCCCTCGTGGCCATCTTCCTTGATGTCGTACTTGCACTCGCCGAGTGTATTCCAGAGTTTAATCGTTCTATCGCGGGATCCAGATACGATCTGCCGGTTATCAGCACTGAAGCTAACCGAAAGCACGTCAGACGAGTGTCCAACGAAGCGGCGAGTAGTTAGGCCAGTATTAAGGTCCCAAAGGCGAAGGGTGTGATCCCACGAAGACGAAAGCGCAAATTGGCCGTCGGATGAGATAACAACGTCTGAGACGAAGTGGTTATGGCCATGAAGGATCTTCTTTGGATATCCGTATGAATCCTCGTCACGAGTTAATTGCCACACGATGATAGTTTTGTCTAGTACTTGATCAGAAGATATACTTCCCGGAATTCTAAAGTCATCTACCTCGCGAAGCGGTCAGGATCATGTCAGGATTTTCTGAAGAGGTTGCAATGGCTGTAACCCATCCCTTATGGCCTTCAAGGGACCCGAGAAAACGTAGGGATTCAGTCATCGTATCGTCTGGGTTTTGCGGTCAACGGGATAGAACATCACATATCAGCCACTGAATTCAGACTATATAGTTTCGGCAAATCCCGTTTCCGTAACGTTTAAATTGGATGGGATTGCTCATACTTTTCCATCTTGCTTCGGTACGTCAGTTTGTCCAAACTATCCTGCCTTGTTTCTTCATGATGAGCATCCTTCATATTTGCTACTTCAGAGGGTTTCCACTCAATGAGACCACATTTTCCACCAAGATCTCTGATTCAGTCTACCATTCGTATATTTCAATTACAATGTTTAACTGACGGCTTTTCAAACAGGACCACATGATACAAGCAGCTATTGTAGGTGTACAAGTCATTGAATTCTACTCCGGTACCTTTTCTCTTGCGGTCCCGCGTGTCTGGCTCTCGTCACGTTTTGACACAACTTATACTTGGACCCTCTCACCTTAGGTCCCCGTTTACGACAGTCGATGGATGACCGTGCCTCATCTTCACATACACGTTATGATAATTTTAAACAATTGTGTTCGAGGCCTATGGATTGGAACGTATTTCGTATCCTCATACGCTGTACGAGTTAGTATGGGAATATCTGAAGTTTTTTGTGTACGAACAATAAGATAGACTTCTGGCACATGATGGAGACTACAGTGTAGAGGAGTTAGAGCAAATACGCCAATATGTGTGAAAGTGGAATGTATCGCAGTAACTTACAGCAGGATGCACTGCGGATAAGTTGATAAAGCAAGTAAATACAGCTACACAAATATCGGCGAGCATTTCTGAAATTCACTACAATGACTCGACAGAAGATCCCTGTCATAAGCAAGTCTTACACGCATATGACAGTGCCTCGACTCAGAAATTCTGATGTTATAAACAGTTGACACTGATCCTGGTGTTGACGATATAATAGCTATGTTTGTCAATCCAATACTTGGAAAGAAGGTCCTGCATCATTGATGGTTGCGTTGCTTTGACAGTTTGCTGGCTCTAGCATCGCCAGAGCTAAGTATACTAGCCCTCCTAGTGTCATATGGCAAGTTTTCTGTTGTTGGGTGCCAGCGTTGGCAGGTTCACATAAAGTGTCTCCAGGAAATACTGATCGTGATGCCTCTTAGTGAGCGGCTTTTCCTGTGATAACGATTACTGAATGATCATTCCCAAGTCTGAACGTTTTGAGACTCTATCAGACTCTATATCGCCACTTCGACGACAATCCAGACGATAGGGACAGATTTCCTAACTTCTACTCACCAGACAAACCTCTGCTTATTAAGGGTAGTCACAAACCACTCGAGGGAGACTTGCACACCGCCCAGTACTTTCACGGAAGGTTCGCTCATTGATGGCTTGCTCTTCTCTTACCACATTAAGTATCTCCTGTAGAGATGGTCTGGGTGAAATTTCCCAGCGGCATCCGGAGCTGAACTTGCCTTTTGAAGCCCAGTTCAAGGACCATCCTCATTTGATTTTAACCGATAAACCTGGCATCGACGTAGCCTTGGAGCTTTTTCGCGCATACCCCTCTAGATCTATAACTTACATCGTCCTCGGGCCCCTAACTAACTTAGCACGCTTGGTACAGAAAGATGGGAACCTCATCAGGGACACAATTGGCCGTGTTATCTGCATGGGAGGTGCTCTCGACGTTCCTGGGAATACGAGTCCCGTGGCAGAATGTCAGTGGGTATCTGTCCAGTGGTTCCATATGTGATGCTGATTCGGGTTGTTAGTCAACTTCTTTGCGGATCCATTTGCAGTTAAAAACCTTGTGTTGTCTCCAGAGACACATTTGGGCCTTCCGCTGGATCGGTTTTTACTGCTTCCGCCAGATATCACAACTTTGCATGAGCTGCCATTCCATAAGTATAAGGTGGACATAGACAGGGACTTTGACTCTGTATCTATTCCATCCCGCTCTGCTGGAAAGCGGCCTCTAGTTCACTTCACAAGCTCATTCCTTGAGCGTGTGCGTGAGATAATGCTGCAATTTGGTAAGGACGCAATGGAATTACACGATGTCGTTGCTGTCTGGTGTGCGATCGAGAATCCCCCGGGTCTTGATTTATCACCGGGATGGGCGGCAAGAAAGAGAATCTTTGATATTGAACGGTAATCATGATTATCTTTTTGCTTCATCTTTTTTTTTTCAATTGTTGCGTAGGACTGGAGAGCTCACACGAGGAATGTTAGTCGTCGACAGGCGCTTCGATGAATCAGCTTATTCCCCAGGATCAAATCGTGCAGCTGTCCAGGCGGAGGTGGACAAACGACGCTTGAAGCATCACAATTGGGAATCAACTGCGGTACCAGCGCAAATTGCAACAGACGGACTAGTTCCTCAAACAGTAACACCAGGAGTCTTTTGTGTAGATGAGACTCCCGGACCCAACGCATTGTTGCAATTACTCTTCAGGCGAGTCTGGGGTGTGAATATGAGTGATCATTGATTGCAAGAGTAGTAACATCGTCAACCAGAATAAGCCCACATATTTTTCTTTTTCAACCCCAACATGTTAACCTTGACCAGCGCACCACAATCAAGTATATACGTATATACTTAGTCTTATCTGCTATGGCACTGATTACGGTTAGTCCTTATAAATCAATTTCATCAAACGACGTGTGGGAATTGGGGTCGCCATTCATTCCCTTGCGCAATTCATGTTGATTGTCACTCGAACTCAAAATAGCAGGCAACTAAGTTCCCACCTCTTGATCCTCTACCACGATATAAATCCCTCGACCCACCCTGTATGAGGCTAACTGGCCGACATGACGCGAGGTCGTAAGAAAGACTTGACCATCCCTCCTACTCGTGCTCTTGTCCAGCAGAGAGATTATCGTGCCAGGCGAGCACAGTATGTCGCAGACCTCGAAGAACGCATCCGCAGAGCAGAAGAGGAGAACCATCAGCTCCGCAGTGAACTCGCTATTGCTCGGGCTAGTCATAACGCACCAGCCATCGCTTTTGATGCACAAACCGTGCGCTATTTTTACCACATTTCATAACGTGAAAGCTCACATAGTAGCTACAGGCACATGCGTCTTCAGAGCTGATGCAATCTTTATCGGTGGCATCCGCCTCCCTCGCTCGATTTCATCGCTTGGCGTTTCCCGAGCAACACCACAATCCCCGAAATTTACCGCCTCTTGGGCCGCCACACGCTTCGCTTCCTAATCTGCCACCAGAGATAGCGAATACGTTGCGCCCTGCGTCGTTCCCTTCTCCCGCTCCTTCCCCGCCTTATACATATCCCACATTAAATGAACTGACTAGCCATAGTTATTCAAGAAGGAAACGACTTTATAGGGAAGATTCTCCAGAGTCTGTCAACAGCCACTCAGAAGATGTGGCATACTCCAGACAGGAATGCAGGAGCGAAAGCTCTGAGTCCGAATGCTGTGGGGGTATCATGGACTGTACCAATCTGATCGAGCGAGATGACACCAGGGACGAAACAGATTCGTCAAGGTCCCCTCAATTGCCGCCGGGACGCAATGATAAGGATAGTTCTCCGAGTCTGCAACGTGATTTTCGGCGATGTTAATGCCCTTCCCATCCTTCCGCGGGTGTACCGTATCAAACTATGCTGCGGTGTATGTTTTTTTCGTAAGCGGGTTCCCAGTGTACTTGTACAATTCGAGCTACCTTGTACTACCAGTAGTCTTCTTAGCATTAATCGACCATGAGCTACTAGCCATGATGGTTCCCAAGTTGAACGATTGCCTAACAAGAGCGCTGCCCACGTAAGAATAAGACGGGAACCTTCACTAACTCTCCGCTGCTGATTATATATCACACTAAAGGCTTTCGGCCACATGACAACGAAATACTTTATCATTGGGACAAAAACTCTAAATGTTGTGCACAATGCGGTGGTCTTGAGAGGCAAATATCACTAGGATGGTGTTGAGAAGACCTAGGAGAGCGAGGGGCAAAAGAAATAGGGAGGAATTTAATGATGACGAGGGTCTCGTTCGTCAAATACCGGATACTGTTGCTGTGAGGAGTATAACGAGATGCTATACGCGCATATGGCTTTTCACTATGTGTACTAGTGATGATGTACCTACAGTGAGAACAGATCTTACGACATCATCGTGTTAGGAGACGTAAACATCCAGCTGATTGCTATTGTGTAGATGAGTAAAAGGGGGCGTATAAAGAGTAAAGAAATTATCTGCAAGATTGAGTTAATGACGACAATTAAGGCACAGCATTCGCTATCGCATTGCGCTAGCTAATTCCATCATATCATTGCCATTGCTATACAGCGAGCGAGTCCTACAAGTATTATGCCCGTTTTAAAACTTGGTAGATCTGGCAACGAAACACGCACTAGACCTAACATAATGAGCAGCCCCATAATCCAGTTGAGGAGAAGAAAAGTTGCAAGGAGAACCCTGAGTTGAGGAGATGAAAGTACGTTTGGAAGCTTCTCTTGTGAGAATTGGCCATATGTTGACAATGGGCTCCATCGTCACGGCTATCCAAATAATTCACACTCTGTGAACGAAAGTTACATAGGTAACTCACGAATTGGTAGTCGAAGCGTCTACCCTCAAAAACTTTCTGAACGCCGTCGACGAATTCTGTGAGAACGACACCAATGACCGTCACTAGAATGATTAAGGGAGTCAGGAGTTTGTTGAGAGGCGTACATTTCTGAATGATTCTGGAAAAGGAAACGATAAGTATGTTATAGGATATGTTGCAGCCAGCTCCAACCTCCCAGCCCCCCGTCAGCCCCCCGTCAGCCCCCATGGATAGTCTTCGCACGCACCCCCCTAAAGCATCTTACTCCCCTTCCTCCAACCTGGGGTAGGTACCCAAGTACCGGCGGCAGCGCCAACCTGACGAACATGTAGTTCAGGTAGTAGTCGTGCGAACCTGTATCTAACACCCATCTTGAAGTGCACCAAGGCGCGCTCTGCAGCCAAGCACTATCATTAAAAAAGGTGTGTGATAGCCGACTATTGACCTTGAAGCGCAGTTACTGGCGATGGCGAAAGAGCGCGCCGCTCTGCCCTCCATTAGCGAGAGCAGAAATCACTATCATCTTGGATTCTTCCAAATTTTGTGTACTAGAAAGCATCGTGGAAAACCGAAGCACGTAGGTTGGTGTTTCTGATTCATAGCCACGCAAAGGCCAGTCACTTTTGGCCATATACAAAAATCAAATTGATGGGTTGATTTTGGAATTCGGCATCGCAAACGCGCGTGATCATGACTAGGTAGCGTACTGTAAATAGAATACGAGAGAACACAGACGAGATAGAGGGCTTTATAAATACGTGGTGCTTTTTATTTGAATAACAGGGTGGAGTGTTGACGCTGCAAGACCCGCTATCATCAGGGACTTCGGAAAATACTTAATTGTACTTTTTACTACTTTTTCATTACTTTTCAAGAGAAAGTACAAAAAGTGCAAAAAGACATCTTCTTGAAATTTTTGAAAAATTTTTTTTCTGGACCTTGAATTGAATTTTGAAAAGGGACCTAGGATGTATTTTTTGCACTTTTTGCACTTTCTCTGAAAAAGTACCAAAAAGTAATAAAAAGTACACATAAGTAATTTCTGAAGTTCCTGATGTGCACTCTCACGCACCAATCATAAGTAAAAACCTCAGACCAACCCGAACACCTAAAAAGCTGAGGTGTCGCATTTGCCAAGGTCCAGGCTTACTCTAGAAGCACAAACACACGAGCAACGATGGATACAGTATACTGTCTGAGTAATCGGAGAAATCAAATGCAACTGTACAATACTAGTCTGTTGATCGAACAAAATTATATGGTTTGAAAAATGTAGTTTCAATGCACGAGGAAGGAAAGATTCAGACCAGATCTTTGCAGTAATTCTGATTTTGGTAATGTATCAAAATTACAAAAAAAGCCCGAGGGACGCTTTAAACTCGTTTGGTAAAGTCTGAGATCTGTCGTTGAACTGCGCTATCAAAGAAACTCATCTCGCTGCCTAAGGCATAAATGCCAATCGCATTGTACATACATGTTTATCTCATATATACATTCGAACGGAAAATGACGGTTCAAAATATGTGATTCAATTCTGAAGAAACTAAGAGCCTCGGGATCGACATAGGGATATGTGATGCAGCAAACACAGCACACAATGGGACAGATGATGTAGCACGTAGAGCACAGAAATGCGAAGACGGGGTGTGACGGCATGAGCCATAAGACAGATCGTCGATGGCAACGCAAAACAATTCGTAGGGTTTCAAAACTGAGGCCCCGCAATGGTGAGTTGGGAAAGTTGTGGTCTGTGAGCAACGATACCAACAGAAAGACAGGGCTCAAAAGCCACTAGCGCAGCGGGGATGAACCATCTGGATCTTGATCTCATTTGAATACATAGTCAAGTATGGCCAAATCCGGAAACTACGCGATTAAGAAGATTGAACCTCATACGGATGCTTAACGAGTTCATCGTACAGTTCCGCTGGGAGGTCTCGAACGAGAGTAACTGCAATACCGATGATGGGAAGAGCCTCCAAGTCAGGGAATGTGCGAAGAAGCCGCATGGGGCTAGGATTGATGCGTCTGAGCAGAGCTGTACGAAACAAAGGCGGGGTCTCAATCGCACCTAGAAGATTGCATAACTTCGTCCCTGATAAGCAGTAGTTGTGCAATAACACAAAGCACATTGAGATGAACGCCAAAGGCGAGAAGGAAATCCCATAATTGGAGTACCTGGTTGAGTGGTGGTGTGCAAGCACACAATGTTAAAACCGCTTTTAGTAGTGCTTGAGCACGAAACAAATCAATGCAGAAGACCTTGGCGTACAGGGAAATGCGTAGATCTCTGCAGACAAGTTCTTCGACCGTAAATGCGCAAAAAGCTCGGGGTCGACGATCTTCAGGCAGCGATCTAGGAGCTGAGCGCATCACGTTAAGGCAATAGTCAAGGGCGGGGAAGTCACGCATGCCTTCAGGCCCCTATGAACGCCTTCCAATGTTGGCTGAACGTATAGTGGACACGACTCTTCAATGAATTTGGAGAAACAAAAGAACGCCTCAAGCTCTGACGGCATTGTGTACAGAAATGGGGCGGCAAGGACGTTCATCCCTTGCACGTATGTAAAGCCAAGCTCTCGTGTTTCTTGTTTATCTGAACAAAAAGCTATATCAGAACTGTGCAATGTGAGATTAACAGAATCTACCGTGGTTCCGCCAGACAAAGGCATCCAATAGGCGCACTAGCATATCTTCTCGAACTCGTTCCTTGAATCCTTTATCGGTCGCAAGCGTCCTTGATAGGCGTCTAGATTGCTTGTATTGAGGAGTAACGAACTGAGCTCACCGAAATGTATCGTTCCTGATTTTCTCCCGCACTTCGCAAGGCCCACGTGCAACATAATTCATGAATGTCTCGGAAGGAAGGTCAGTTACGCGTAGAAGGATTTTCCATATCCGAGGTCGAAGGGTAGGATCCTTGTATAGCGAGCCTCAGTCCATGAGGAGATGCTAGAACAAGAAAGCTTTACCGCTGAGGATGGAATCCCCTCAACGAGGATGAGACGCCGTAGTTTCTTGGTCCCATCGTCAACTTCTCCTGACGCTCGAGATCTTGAAGTGAATTTTGATTGATTGAGGATTTTGTTGAATGAATGTGCCGTAGCCCGAGCCGTCTCTGGTGACGACATGGGGTGGGAGAACAACCAAGTATATTTGACTCTGCTTATTCTTCTGGTTTGCAGCACTGCCTACTCCTCTTGCTCATGGAAATTCCGTTTGTCTCTTCGGGGGCGATTAGCAGAGCTCATTATTCGCTAGTTCGGAAGTTAGAATATGCCACATCGATTCATTCAGCCAACAAGTATCTGGCGACCGAAGTCGAAGCAATCCGTCGTCAGTTGACGGACACAAACCTTTCTCTTGTCCGCATTTTATCTACATGTGGTCCAAATGCCGCTTCACTGACGTTCTGACTAGGAGGAATGCAAGCAAATTTTGATTGTCCTCCTCTATTGCCATATGAACATCTCGAATGAGTACTTCCCAGCTGACGCATTTCACTTTGCATTACCTCAAGCTATCACGCTGGCCGAAGCAGGACGAAATATCGGACAAAAGAGGATAGGTGACGCACAACACCTGGACTTGATTTCTAGACCCTTACGATACGCAAAGGATATATATTCTGTGCTGAAGTAATGCCTGCCAACCATGAGCTACAGCTGATGCTTGTAAATACGCTACGCAAAGTACGCGACAGTGTTTGAAAACTCACACTTTCAATGACGCGGATCTACAGGATCTAGAACGGGACGATATACCTTCGATATGTCTCGCACTTGAAAATGTCATAGCATCTCCAAATGAAGACCTTGTTCCCGCTGTGCAGTCCCGTCTCCAATATCTCTTGTCGCATAATTCGTCAGTATGTATCTCAACGATTTTTCTGTCCAGAAGTTGCTGATTTCCTTTATCTAGGCCATATGTTCGCCGACGTGCGTTGCTTACTTTCCGTTCACTAGCCACACAGCACCCTGCGCTTCTCGAGCAAATTTATACCGACATTTTGAAGTCGCTGAAAGACCGGCACCCGTCGGTTTTGAATGCCGGTCTTGCACTATCTGTTTGTGCCGTTAGGGTGAGCGGTCTTAAAAAAAAATCAAAACAACCCCGTGCTCGCTCACAAGTTTAACTAGAACAATGAGCTCCTCTCGGATATCCAGTCAATCGTTAATGAATTGCTGGAAAGAAACGTCTCGTTAGGCGTACATTCGTCAATTCCTAAGTTATTCTCTACGCTTTTTGTGGTTGGGTGACTAGATTTCTTTCGAAGCATTAGATGCTGAGCTCATCTATCATCCGCAGCTTATCCAATATGAACATTGGCAACATCTTGGAAATAATTCGGTCAACTTCGAGGATTCCCGACAGAGGTCTGTTACATACATTGTCAACAGTATACAGCTTTCTTGACAACAGCTGTATTATTAGCTGTATTGCGCGGAGCGTTTCGATTGTTATCAAAAATTGCACCCCAGGCCCTGCACCCATTTATATCAACTGAGTCATGGTCCCCTGTTCAGAATATTCGGCATTTTCTCACATCTCATGACCCCAACGATATACACCTTTTTTTATCCTGCTTGGAATCTTTAGACCCCATTCTGTGGGCAGGGACAACGCCCGACTTTCCTGCTTTACTTGATAGATGGGAGGTTGAACGGATCATGCAGTTGCTGGACTCGCCAGATAATCTCATACGCCGAACAGTAGGGTTCCTAACTCTCTTGAAGAGCTCGGTTTACGACTGATGTTCAACGCAGACGCTCAAAATTCTGAACCTCGTTGATCCGACTATTGTTTCATCCTACTACTCTCAAGCTATCGAGACCGCCACTTTGAATCTGGCCGTTCGCGACGTAGAAGAGTACGCCGTTCGTTTAATTGAGGTTATCGAAATACAGTCTGGTTCGGATGGTGAGGTTTATGCTAGTGAACTCATGTCCTTGGTTACGCAATTCGGGCAACGCTTTCCGAATCTTGTGATGGAGAAAGCAGTGACAATGGTCTTGCAGCACTTCAGCGACGGTCAGTTGCTCGCATGAGAATTCTGTGCCTTCCAACATTCATAAACTCGATCAATTAAGCTCGGACGACCTTTCGCATCGGTTTTTCAACGACGATGCTAATGTTTCTTATAGAATCTAACTCGAGCCTTCCTCAGACCATGATGATTATCATCGCGGCCCTGGCTGCTGAACAGTGTGGGCAACTATCTCTCTCTCCGGTGGACGTGATCCAGGGGCTTGCATCAAAATTATTATCATGTACTCGTAAGGCTTGATAACTTGTCTGCGGAGGTTCTGAACCAAAACCGGTTGTAGCTTCTGTCCAAGATGCGTGTCTGCTGGGGATGTTGCGTGTCGCTGCTGAATGCAAAGAGGTACCTCTAGCAGTTGTAGAAACGGTAAAGCAGCTAGGAGAATCATCAAGGCAGCATATTCGACGAGTAAGCCAAATATGATTGTACACTTTTCGGTTGCTGACAATATTTTTAGCGCTGCGAGCAGTTTGTGGCGTTCGCGAATGATAAAGTTGGTCTTCTTGAAGTCGTTAGAAAAGCAAGATCATCATCTGTGAGTCATTGTGTTTAAATTTCACGGTGTTCCACCTGTTGTTGACAAAATCTGGTGTAGCTTCCTGATTTCCTGACGGCGCTTCTAGACTATGATAACAAGCTCATCGCGGACACATTTCCTGAGACGACATCTTCTACACAACTGCTATCGTCTAGTAAACTTCGATATGATGCCTACGATGCGCCGATTCCTAAACAGAAACTTCGAGCTCGTGAATCAGCAGGATCTTCTCCTCACACCGAAGCCTCACAGTTAGAAACCTTTCCGGATGGTGGTCGTTCTTTGAGTCGTATCGGCTCTAGTTTGTCGACATTGGACCAATTGCCTCGAACTATGACACCTGGAGAGCTGACGTTATCGATTGGTAGGCATGAATTAGAGATTGAGGTGATGTTTAAATGCTTTGCTATTGTGAAGTTTGGATACTAATTGTTCCACAAAAGGATACCAGCGGCGAAGGACCTGAAGCACTTGATGACGGAGCGGTATGTACTCATCGTGTCATCGAAACAGAGTGACATTATTTTGGTTTGAAGGGATCTCGTGTAGACCTTATCGTTTTAGATTCACCGTTTGTGACTGAAGTCGTGGGAGATGATGATTTAGAAAGATATTGGGAATCTTTAGACAAGGGCGATACACGAGGCTGGTATAGAGGGCCGATGGACAGTGTCGTTCGACGACTGCAAAGGTCCGGATATACTCGGCTCCGCGTAGGTCCCGTGGATGCCCAACCATATATAGGTCAGGCATTGTGAATCATGAACTTTTTTAGTTCCGGATTGATGTTGAATTTTTTAGGTGAGCTGAAGATCATAATTTTGGCAACGAAGGAGTCAGGAGGGGGAGTGCGGGGGATGCTTCGTTTGAAAGAGTCAGAAGAGGAGAGTTGCTTATGGAGGATGCGGAGTCGAGAGGGAGAGTTGTGTGCTGAAGTGCGGGAGCTGTTGGGATAAGTACTTTGGTACCCATACTAGTCGGATCATGAACCGTGAGAAATAAAGACAAGTGGATATATAGAGCTAAAATTTTTTGTTGAGAAAGACCCAACGCCTATTCCACAAATCTATGACTGTTGCTCCCTCCTGGTATGTCCTCTCTCTTTTTCTTTCCTTTTTTTCTTATTTTATTAACTTTATTAACTTAGTCTGACACACACAATTATTCGTCTCTCTGCTCCACTCGCCTTCCTCCTCCTCGACACAGATCGACCTCCTTAGCGTCTCCTTTTCACCCCAGCATCGACATCTCTTTTTCTCGCCTAATCTATGGGATAATTTGCTTCCAAATCTCCTCCTGCAATTCGATAATAGACCGCTAGACTTAGATTTCCACTTCACCCAAACCACAAATTCACTGTACCAGTCTCCCGCATTACAACAATGATGAATGTGCTCAAGCACCCTTCCATCTTCCGCCCTGCCAGCCGCCCGCCCTCCCCTACATCCACTTCTTCATCCACTTCCCCCCCTTCCTCCCGCCCAAGCTCAAGCAACGGTTTCGACAGATCTCCTCGCACCATCAACAAGTTATCTCTAACTAACTTTCGACGAGCATCCCCTTCTCCAAGTGTCGCTCTCAACATACTTCCGACCACTCTCGTTCAGGACGGATCTTACTTGGAGTTGCTCAGCCTAAAGCTCAGTGAGGCAGTATCCAAAGCACTCGCCCAGCCTACAGGTCCCGCTGCTGCGAATGAACAGTTAAATGGAAAGCGCCCTATACCTCAGGGTCGTGGCCATGCCCTTGGTGTTCTTATTGCTTCGTGCGTTCATTAAATTACCTTGCTCATTTATCATTCAAATCACTGATACTCCTTTTCAGGGAACTTAAAGCTACTCAGGATTCGCCTCATTTGCACAAAGCAATGCTTCGGTCCTTACATCGTCCATTATCCGTGCTTCTCACAAACCTGTCCGCCCACTTGCTTCCTCTTATTTCATCCCCTGCATTTCAGCATGCACCTGCTCCCACAGTCCAATATCCGAATCCGAACCCTACTCAGCTCCATGCGCTTGCTCTTGCTAATTTTGTAGGTGAACTTCTAGAGACTTTCGACGAGCTCGATCTCGGCACGGACACAGACATAAGAGGCGACGGTTTGAAGACCATCCGCGAAGGGCTGCTGTCACTCATTAACAGGGTGGTTAGTCCGTACTTCACGGCCATTCGCAATGAGTTGATTCCAATTTTGGAGTCACTCGAATCTTCTCATCTGGCTAATACATCCAAGATTCACGGCGTTAAGCCGCCAATCCACCACCACCCTGCTATCATAGCATTGCAGGCTATAGTACCTGTTTATGCCAAGGCTATCGCCAGATACACAACGTCCCCTCCATCTCAGGCGACGCTCGCCACATTCTTAATTTCGATCATTTGGCGGGGTTTGGTTGCTCTCGCTCACCGGCCATATATGGCACCTGATTCACCGCCCGCATCTCCTACATTAATACCCATTGCTATCAAGAAGAGCGGATCATCCCTCACTCCTCCGGCGACCCCACCTGCTAGTAGGTTTAGCCGTAAGCTCCCTCCTTCACGACCTCCCTCGCCCCCAGTGCACCTCTATCCTGCGTCTGCGGCAGCGGACGCTCGAGCTCTTATCGAGCTCTTCTCTCTTTTCCCGCGCCCTTCAGTCAAAAAAGGATCGAGTCACTTGGCTAAAGAAGTTGTGGATGATGCGTTCGACGCTCTCAGAGCGTTACCAACCTTACTCGACGCAGTTCATTCTCTGCCATCCAAGTTCAAGTTGGGATCTGAATGCAACTTGAATGAAGCTGCTCAGGAATTGGAAATTTTCGCTACCGATATTCCGCTCCTTATCGCCTTACCTGTCGTCTTACAAGCTAGCGTGGATGGGATGTCTAGTACTTTCCCCGTCTCTAATATGGTCGGTCTCTCTGAAGATCAGTTCAGAAGAGAGTGCTTGTCTGGATTCGGACGAGCAGAAGAGTGTTCGACTACCATCGCACTACGAGTTCGCGATGCACTCACTGCCAATCTCAATTTCCACCCTATCATTGTCAGGTGGTTGGACATGGAAATAGCTGAAGCTTTGGAACAGAGCTGTTGAACACTGTCAATCTTGCACGCGTTTTTTTATGCTTCAAAATGTCGTTCCCTTTCCCGTATTTGAGGTTTCATTTTAAAACTTATAGCTTTATATGATCTTTGCCACGGTATCGACTACAATACACTCTTCCGTTGATGGAATAGTGTGATGATAAGCATGTGCTCTTGGTACGCAATATAGTCGAAGGTCTCTTAAATCTGCGACGCAGTGTCGTGTAGGTCCATTGGAACCGGATTCAATATTGTCATCCGACCAGAGTAATGCACCTGCTGGAGCATGAGGACCGGTGTTTGGTTCAGGGAGGCCATGCAGTGTGTGTGTGTAAGAGGGCTTCCAGATCGCGTTGAGCCGTGCCTCGAGGTAATAGGCTCGGCTATTGGATAACCAAGAAGTTCATTCAGGTATCTTATTTCATCTCAAGGCAAGACACATTTATGCAGACCCATGTGAGGTGGGTGAAGCTACCAAGAGATATCTGGTCATGACCATTTAGTTAAACGCAGATCAGAGGCAAGTAGAGAAAGAAAATACTCACCCTGCCCCCGTTTTTCCTGTCGGACCTTACTCATCAACCTTAGGACATGCTTATCCAATATGTCGACATATGGTTTCAATGAGGTCCTTTCCCAGTCTTTGTTGTATTAGAAACCGGTCACAAGTCAAAAACAAGAGAGAGAAAAATACCAGAATGATGCTCCTCTGATTCTCCTCCCGATTTAGCGACGTTATCGAGCTCCTTTAGCAGCTGGCCAACGGTGGGTACAGCTTCCGGTTCGAACTTATCAATCTGCTCGGGATCCACAGGAACGCAGACTCGTCCGGTTTTCGGATGAACGCAAAACGGTGCCTTCAGCAAGTGATTTCGATGCTTGGAAACCTCTGCATCGATACGAGGATAAGTATAATAAAGGATGATATCATCCATCGCTGCCTCCAAATCTCGCTGAGCGAAGGATTAGGAGGGAAAAGTCAGATATTTTGCACAAAACTCACGCTTTGTTTCGAACCGTTATCGACTTGATCTCTGACTTGCTCTTCAACGTCAGACCACTTAGCGTCCGACGAACGGGACGGATTATCTGCCCATAGTTTACGAAGGTTGTCTACGACCTGGGAGCTAGGAATATGCTGAAGTAAAGACTCATAGCCCTCCTGAGATGCAAAGAGATCTTGGTCGGAAAGTATTATTTCGGAGAAAGTTGGTCTGAGGAGGTTTAAAGCGGTTCTGCGGGGGGATGAGAGGAGCGCAGCGGAACAGGTAACAAGTTGACGTGCTTTAAAGAAGGTGGAAGCGATCGACCATTGGGTCGTAAAGTAATTCTTTTTCTTGACTCTGAACCACCAGATACTACAGTCATCCATCCAACAAGGGCCCTCCGCTCCTCATCAGTCAACTCCATAGCCTCTCTATCCGATATCCACAGATGAATGCCACGTCGACCTGAGTAAACCCAGAGAAGATCCTTGTATCCAAATTGCTCGCGTAGTGCACTATGAAGGACTCGTACAGCAGCAGAGATGAATTTCCAGCAGCGAATGCAAATATCGGTGCCTGAGCAACAAGTTCGGATAGGATCGTAGTCCGTCATATCGATGTCGAACACAAGTTCACGTTGGATAGGTTTGAATGCACCTGGAGGAGCTGTCTTTCTGTCTTTGGGCTAAAATATTCTGGTTTCAGATAGGCGAACCCGTATCTGGCGTGAAGAATGTACCCGAGCAGAGTAAACGGGTCCTATTTCATAGCGAGTTGGATTAAGATTGCAAACTTGCTTCTTAAGTTCATCAACGGAAGCAAAGGAGTTGTACCGAAGATACACGTCGCCCTGCAGTGTGAAAGCAAACTCACGATGCGTGAATAGACGCGTTGGTGTGTGCTCATGATTTAGCCAGTTAAAGATAGATTTGAAGGGGTAAAGGCGGCGGTAAAAAGCCAGCATAACCTCTATCATCATTTATTCAGGTACTCCTTTTGGTTGGAAAACAGAGATAACATACCCGGGGAGGTCTCCTCAGCATCATCCATTACAGAGGTCAAGAGCAGATTGTGACATCGTCACATCACGCGAAACTAGTGCGCGGATGTCACAAATTGCTGTGTGTCGATTGGCTGAAACGAGAAGTGTGCCCACACCGAAACACGGGTCCGAACATTGGCGTCACTCAACTATCGGCTACCGAAGTACAGCGCGTCAGCTAATCTGCTATAGCATATAGGACATGCAGCAGACGTGTAGCAATCTTCGCAGCAGGCCTTTGGCTAAGGCTAGAATTTACTGGCAACAGCGCATTCCGAGTCACTCGGACAGCACGTAGCTTGTGCGACCTGCCCTAGGAAACGGTACAGGATCCGGTCTCATCGGCAATGACTTTAGGCCATATAGATTATTAAAGCTAATTTTGAGATAGAAGAACTTCCTCGTTCAGACCGATCCGATAGACAGGAATGCAAGACAGCGATCATCATGCCACCTGATTATAGTCTTTCTGGTAACCGCCGTGGGTGAACGATCGATAGTTATCTCTGCCAGCAGACTTCAGACTACCTACTACCTGAGGATTTCTTTGACACCTCTGGGAGACCGGTTGTGGCACTCGTTGCTTCATTCATTGTATATTGATCTCTCTCGTCGTATTCCACATCAACGACATCTGCCAGCTATGTTTGATGCCTACAAGCTCTCCGGTATCCAGGTGGTAGTCCATATGATGCGGTCTCAGCAGACCTCCGATATAGCTGTGGCTATGTGAATACCCTAGAACCAAAACAGCGTCTTTGCGATACCACATCCAACCAACTGGAATGCCTTCTCAACTCCTTTGAGGCCCCTACTTTGCATCGGACAATCGAAAATGGACTATGTTATTTGCTACGATTCTATTAATACATTAACAGCTGGCGGCGTAGGAACCTCGGCTACTCGGTGACGAGTAGCAACCAGACGACGACAACGCCCTACTAGACGTTTAGATGTTCAACTCAGCAGATTCGCCGTCTCACAGTGAGATATTAATACCAAGCACAAACGTCTTCTTCTGTCACTCTAAATCCCAAAAATTTCACAAGCATCACGGGTGCCGAGAGGCCTTCTTCTATACTGGTAAGCCGATAGGACGTTTTACAATGTTGACCTATTAAGTTACGCCTTGGCCACAGCCCAATAGAGTGGTACATCTAGGATATCTCCCATCCAAGTACACGAACACTTTGCTCAAAACTATAAAACGCATCCCGGCCCCTGTACTACAACAGGACCAATCCCCCAGGTTTACTCTATCGCTGACAACATGGTTTTCAAATTCTCGGTAGCCTTACTCGCCTTTGGCGCCGTTCAAATGGGCCGAGGTTCGTTGAGCAGCTAGCCACCTATCATATTCGCTGACATCCTGCCAGCTGCTCTCACGAAACGTGCAGCTTGCCCAGATGGTAAGAACACGGCTACTAATCCCGCGTGTTGCGTTCTGTTCCCCATTCTTGAGGACATCCAGGAAAACCTATTTGATGGAGGTGAATGTGGCGAAGAGGTGGCGACTCTGCTATATAGACACTTTAACTATACTCCTCATTCTTCTCATCCAGGTCCACGAATCTCTTAGGCTGACTTTTCATGATGCCATTGGCTTCTCACCGACCAAGGGGTAAGTAGGCTCAATTGTCTTGTGGAAAATGAGAGTTACTTAATTAACCCACACAGCGGCGGAGGCGCGGACGGTTCGATCGTCACTTTTTCCGAGATTGAGACCGCCTTCCCAGCTAACAATGGCATCGACGAGATCGTTGAGGCCCAAAAGCCGTTTATTGCCAAGTATAATATCTCCGCCGGAGATTTGTTTGTACCCCCCCCTGATCCTCCTACGGGGCACTTATTAATTTGATCTTGGGGCAGTATACAATTCGCTGGTGCGGTCGGAGTGAGCAACTGCCCCGGCGCACCACGTCTTAATTTCTTTCTCGGGAGACCTCCGGCAAAGGCACCCTCCCCAGATTTTCTGGTTCCCGAACCTTTCGGTAATGATCCTCCACTATCAACAATCGTAGTTTTTACCATCCTTCCAGACACCGTTACAGACATCCTTGCCCGAATGGCGGATGCCGGATTCAGCCCCGCTGAGGTAGTTGCTCTTCTCGCATCGTAAGAACCTCTGTATCTTTCTTCTCTACGATTCTTGACACCTTCTCGCTTAGCCACTCCATCGCTGCAGCCGACCACGTGGATCCTAGTGTACGTCGGCGTCCTCTTAAACGAGAAAGATACTTTGATAACAATTCCTGCTGCTGAATAATAGATTCCCGGGTGAGTGAAATATTGATGTAGACATGCCCTTGATGTATAGTACACTAAACAATTCTTTCGCCATAGAACGCCTTTCGATTCCACCCCAGGCGCCTTTGATACCCAATTCTACGTTGAGGTGCAGCTGCGTGGTACCACTTTCCCTGGGTCAGATTTTTCTTCCGCCTCAATTAAAAAATATCTATTAATCATAGATGATTGTATGACAGAACTGGCGGAAATCATGGAGAAGTCCAGTCACCGCTTCGTGGAGAGATGCGTCTCCAGTCAGATCATCTTGTAAGTGTCCGCATCAACTTGCGCTATTGTGTATATCTTTGACCGACCATTGTTAGCTTGCAAGAGGTCAGACCCAATTTTTTTGGAATCTAATGTAACATGTTATACACCACATATCGCAGATTCAAGGACCAACTGCGAATGGCAATCCTTCGCCAGTAGGTCCAAGACCCACTATGACCTTCCCTCTCTGACGAGTTCTCCTCGTCTGCCAGACAATCAATCCAAGATGCAGTCCTCCTTCAAAGCCGCCATGCTGAAACTCTCACTCTTAGGCCAGAATCGCGCTAAGTTGATCGACTGTTCTGAAGTTATTCCGGTTCCGCCGCAGCTTAATACTTCTCCGCATCTGCCTGCCGGTATGAACATGACCAACATAGAACAAGCCGTGAGCTTGGTGTTTAAATTACATCTTCAGCGAGATTGACTATTGCGTGTTGCGCCAGTGCGCCAAGGCCCCATTCCCAGCTATGACTGCGGATCCAGGCCCCCCTACGGAAGTTCCCCCGGTGTGAGTTATCCTTTGTTTGGCACTTGAAACCCTATTGAACGCTGAAATCGACAGTGGATCTTCGTAATTTGAGTCACTATAATGCTCGTGGATCATTGAAACCGGTTCAGTTATTTATGCCTTGGCAAGCAGCAAGCCCGCTTGTCACCTTGTGATATGAAATACACATGCATTTCTCATGTTGTCAAGATTGCACGATGACACTTGTATACCTCAAAGCGCATGCGTCAAGCTGAATATATTCAAGAATACAAGAGACATCAATCGTACAATTACGTGAGAGCAAGTGGCTAGCGCGTGAGATGTAATCAGGCATGAAAAAGAAAAGAAAGAAAAAAAGAGGGCATAGCATGGAGTTCGTTCAGCGACCGAGCGAGTGATCGCCCCATTTCAATTGACAGACAGACAATGCGGCTTGTCTGTATGATTATACAGTCAGGGGAGCATGCTCTCCTTCCAAATGAATGCCACCGCGTGCCCTTCGTGACAGGCCAAAAGCACCCTTGACAACCCAGATGAGGGCGAGGATGGCAAAAGCCAGAGCAGACCAATGAATGAAAGCGGAGCGTCTTTGGTGGTCAAAGATGGCCCACAAGGACCATGCGATGGCAATGGAAGCGGGGAGGTCACCTTCGGGAGTGGCAAAAGCGTAAGTTGCCGCTGTTGCTTCGAGGAAGAAGCTGGTGATATGTAGGTGTGAGAAGTGTCAACAAGTACAAAGCAGAAGAAAGGGAAGCATACAGGCCAAGGAAGACAAAAACCTTTGTCCAGACACCTGGATGGTGGGTGAGTGCATTTACGCCGAAAGCCTCGAAAGCGCTAAGAATGACGAGGACAGTAGTCCATCCGTGATAAAGGGAGAAGGGAAGGTGGATAAACAATTCGTCTGCCAAACTCTCTGGGGAGTGGGACTTTTTGACAACATAATAGATGTGCTGAATATTATGATGTTAGGACAATAGATTAATTCAAGTATGGAAGCGAGTAACTGACAGTGACGGTGGAGCTGACGAAAAGGGCTGCGACAAAAGCTGAAAATCAAGACGAGTTAGAAGACGATGGGTTTCAAGGAGAGATAAGTTACCAAGGATAAAGTGGTGGGAAGCCCATAGGTTTACATAGATGGCATTGAGGACGGCGAGTAGAGGGAAACGCCAAGATATACCATCGATGATGGTACGCTTTCCGACAGGGAAGAACTGGTAGATGACTGTTCCGAGTAGAAGAATGTGGATCAAGGACCTAGAAAGATATTTGAGTCAGAGGAGAAAAAAAAAGGGGGGGGAGAGGATACCAGATGAGAAAAGCCCAAGGAGCGGGAGTGATATAAGTTTCTTTTCCGTGGAAGTAAATGCCAGCAGGGGAGGCTACAGTGTAAATGTTTGAGCCTAGGAAGAGAAAGTAAGTGATTATGTTGATAATTTTCAAGAGAATTCCGTCAGTCCAAGAGTCTGCCATGGCGTTGTATCAGTAAAGGACCGAGTCGAAAAGTGACCCCACTATTTGTAGCAAGAATAATGTGACGTAAGTCTGACATCACATGATGTAATATGATCGGCCGGCTCTTGACACGAGGCACCTTCATACTTACGTCAGTCATAGTGCCATTCAAACTGTCCAAGATGATAATAGCTCCTGATGCTACTGAGTGTATCGCAGCACCACAGATAGCAGTGACATCGTGCTCGCTCACTTGCGCATTAGCTTCATCATCATTCTGATCAAATCCATGTTCAACTCTTCAAACGTAGCCCTCGTCAGCGTCTCCGACAATCTATTCTCAGTCTTGGTGTTGTCCTGTGTCAACAGACTCCTTTTAGCTTGCTCCGCTGCCACCTTCAACTTTCCCATCACCCTCGTCTTGTAGCCCATGTCCTTGCCTGTCTGGACCTTGTATAATTCTGCCAAGTATGCAACCACCCGATTTTCAAAGTCATCATCTCCCCCCCAAGCAAGTGTCACTGGCTGTTGCCAAAACCCCGCACATGCCGTCCTGAACAAAAAAGAGGGTTGTCTCCACCCGGGTTATAAACTATAATCTCATGTTGGCGTTTTTCTTGGTATCAAGCCCGTGTGACGCCACTTGAAGTGCCGCGGCTGCAGGGTTATTTAAAATGCGCAGTATAGTCAAACCAATGAGTGATCTGGTGTCTTGTACTGCTTATTAAAGTCTCTGCACATAAAAGGAGGGGGGAATAGAAAAAATCTGCAACGTGGATGCAACAGGAAATATTGACGCACTTGCTGGAACGGTGACAACCGCATGGCTGACTTTATGACCAAGGTACACTTCAGCACTCTCCTTCATCTTAGCGAGAATCATTGTGCTGATGTCTTCGGGTGTCTGTGTCGACTGGTATTGGTTGAGCGGATTGCCTATGACGGAAAAGTACTGACAAAATCACAATCCTTACTCCGATCTCTAGCAGTGATGGACAGTTTACCATTCCTTTCACCAACAGTCCACGATCGCTGTCTGGCGTCGCGTTTAACACTCTTGTCATTCAAGTCTTGCCCTATGAGACGCTTTACCCCGAATATGGTGTTCTAAAAGTTTGGTCAGAACGCGCCTAGAGCGCTCTCCCCCACTCTGAGAAACAAATAGGAACATAAATGATCAAAAGCGATGCTACTCACAGTCTCCCATCATTCGAGAAAGACACGCATGATGGCGTCGCCCGCTCACCCACCTAGTTCGGGCTGAGCTCAACTTGATCTCCCTCCTGCGATCAGCTCGCAGAAGGACTGCCGAGGCAGAAAAGCACACTTACCCAGCACTTGCCTAGCTAGGATGACTCGTGTTAGAAGTAGTAAGATGATCGATTTAAGTTTGTCGCTCAGACGTACATACATGGTTCCAAAATCTGAAATTTATTGTTATCGTCATCGCCTCGAAATGTTGGACTTAACGGCCCACCAATACCGATGATGGTCCCGTAACTAGGTTGAACTCTGCATTCAGCTTTGCAGATTTTTTCCTCGGCAGCGCGACGGTAGAGAGCGAAATGCTCCTTAAGAGTTCCTGGTGCTTCAATTCGATGGAAACAGGGCCCTCTTCAACGTATGCACCATCTGATACACCTGCATGTTCGTTTTCTGATGCAGGAAGTTCCATTTCCGCAATTCGGGTGGGGACCGCTTCATGAAGGACAGTTGGTTCTGGGGGCCACAGAATGTCCGCTATTGTCCATGTGAGGCGGCTCTTCACTCAGGGCTCTCGTCTCAGCGATTAGGACAGGCCGTGACTGGAAGGTTTCTGTATTGATAGCTTCTATTTCTGTCACATTTTGCACGATCAACCCATTATCATTCTTTGACTGGATGGTTACTTCTCCAAAGGCGCAAGAAAAGGCCGGTTCCACGTCTTTTCCCACAATACCACGACTATCGTTCGGATGTCGTGTTCGGCAAAAGCATGAGAGGGTCCCGATTCCAGGGTTTTTTTTTTTCACCCGAAATACCGTCCGGATTCGCATGTAGTCTCGCGATGTCTTGGCTACCAGGATGACGAATGTTTTGCAATTCAGCCTTCTCCGTAGCCATGTAGCCATCATTCGACGATGCCTCCATATATTTGAGAGGGTCCCGCCATAAAGAACAACCCTGTGAATAGTCTAGTCGATAACACGGATATAGGATGAATAACTAGTACGCACAACTCCTCGAGATGATTGTGTGGCAGGATGACGCTCCGTCCCACTGGAAGTTCGAGTGCTTGTATTGTAGACCTGCAAAATACCAAACAGATAACCGGGTGCTGGAGGAGTGCCAGCTTGGATCGTTTCATAGCAGATTCATTGGGACGTCGAGATCATAAACACTATATAAGTCCTTATTAACGTGATCAAACTGTTCTTCAATAAGCAATAAGCAACGTGCCCGTCAAGTTTCGGTTGGAAAATATATTGTGACTATGTTTGGAGGAAGGTAGGCTTGCATATGCAGGGTTGACAACGCATGCTAGCGAATATCTAGTTTATAATGCTACATCAGGAAGAATCCTCGAGGGAAGCCACGAGCATATGCTTACCACCGCCACTGCTCCCTTGCCACGGGTGAGCGAAAAAATATCCTGTGTTTTCGATGCGAAAGTCGTATTGTAACCACAGAATATCATAGCAATCCATGGAGTATTACCTAAAAAAAAGTCAGTAATTACAACTTGAAAAAAATCTAATCTATAGCGCACTAGGTGATATCCAGTTGTCGAATCGGGTATCCGAGAGATGTACTAACGCTCCGTGAGATCATGCATCGTACCGACTTTGAGCAACTGGAGTCTTTGTTATATACATTACTCATCTCCTGCCCATCGTAACTACCGAGCTGGTATGTAACAATCTATGAGAAAGATCTAGGATAAATGTACATTGTATAAGTAAGAGAACGGACCCATTATTAAACCATCATATATCCAGCACGGAGTAGTTGAGATTGAAAATATCCGCATCAGCCTCCTGAGAAGAATGAGTGGGGCGAGCCGCGCTGCACAGCTACAAGGGTAAAAGAATGATAAAATTTTGGAGGTGGTACTGTGCCGTGGGCATCGAAACTGTGGGGGACTAGGGGGAGTGACCGAGATGGATCAGGGGGCTAGCAATATATATTGGAACCAAAGTTAGGGAAGAATGGGCTTGACAGCAGATAATAAAGACACTCTCCGACTCTTGGTGTGCAATTCGAGATTTCTTGAACACGTAAAGTTGTAGACTTCCTTGAAGGTCACCATCCCACGAGACGTGGACGTTAACGCTGATCTATTCGAGAAGCTATGATTTGTGGATGTCAACTGTATGTAATTCTTGCTGCAGCTGCAAAGCGTGTGAGATGCTTCAACCCTTTTTCCAGTTGATAGTAGTTACCGAAGCAGGACAACCGCCACAAAAATGGCAAACCCCGGATGGCCATACTTGTATGGGTTGAAAACTTTCGGGCTCCGTAAGATCTGGCTAAATCTTCACAGTCTCCGAGTCGAGGTCGCCCACTCTCAGTGAAGGCAACCATAATACACGCAGTCAAGGGTATGTTTTATCGGAACTAAGGACTACGGGGTAATGTCGTCTTTCTTGATATCCTCGCAAGGAACCTTATCTTGGAACTTGCATTCGGATAGGAAAATCGGTACCGGACGTATGAGACCGATATTCTTAAGGCAGGGAAAATATCGTCCGTCGCTTCTCTAGAGATTCTTGTCTAACCATAGCTGTAGATTGAAGTCTGCTGTCCAGGACCCTTGCTTGATCACTGGGCGCGGTCTCACCCGGTGAGACGGTGGTCCTTCACGAGCACGGGGTCGTCAAAACCGTTGATAATGAGTAGAAAAAACGAAGCCAGTTATAGTATAGGTCATAGTGCCAAGTAGTAAGTAATAGACCAGATGTTACGTTACAGCGCTGTAGTGTGTCACAGCCGCCACATATGATGTGGCTTGATAACTCATAACCTGATTCCAGCTGGAGAATTGCGATGCTTCTTTACTCAGAACATGATGGTCTGATGGACGACCTTGAGGATGGTTCCTTGGTGTTATATAAATTCATATATACCGTCTATAAATCTGTCTCCCTTCTCAGGAAAGGCTTAACTGTCCTGTTACCGAGTGAGCACAGATCCCGGTTTGCATAGTACTAGGCTGATACCTTGAGAACTTGTGGCCATTCTGGCGCCACAAGAGACTGGTAATTACAGGAATAATCAGTCATACGTAATACGTGTACACTGTACTGTCACCTCCATGGCCTGCAAAGCGTGTAAGCTTAACGACAGCTCGCCCCGTAATTTCCTCTTGAAATGCTCAGCATGCTCAACATCGTGGCATCACAGTATGTGGGCCACGTTCAGACTAAGCGCTGCTATAACCCATTATAGGATGTCATGTTCCGGTTGTCCAGGATCGCGATCTCGTCTCGCTCATCAGAGCATCCACTCGAGGCGATCACAAGAATGGCTTGGTGACCTGGAAATGTTTCGTGTGTCAATCGACACCCACGTCCGTCTCTGCACCCACACTCCTCCCGCCCACACCCCTTGTTGATCTGACTTTAAGCGATGATGATGAAGATCAGCACAACATTCCGATACCTGCTGCAAATCTAGAAGACCTTACGGCCACCAACCCAGACATGACACAAGCTGTATCTCGATTGGGCGTTGCCCCTAATTGGTTACACAAACGTTACTTAGATAACCACTTCCTAGATCCCTGGGATCACCTCGTTGCGAAGAAGCTTGCGCCTAAAACAAGGCTGAACAGAAAAATGGTACCAAGCAGACACCTGGCTCCTCCCGACAGGTCGTTCGTGATTGTATCTGCGGACTGGTTGAGGGCTCGGCAAGAAGAAATTTGAACTTGTACGCGTTACAACTCGTCTTCGTCGCGACTCCAGAAACCCCCATCGTCGTTTGGAGTTTTGATATCAGAGCCGTATAATTTGTTCGTGATTGTACCAATAACGTTCCGGAGCTCTTTTCTGTTGTCAGACGAGAGAATAATATTACGCAGCAGAATTACCTGTATGTTTCTCCAGCAGTTCCTCCAGGGTTGCCATCTCACCGTACGCCTCAGTCCACTTTATACCGTCTTTTACCAGGTCCATTATTGCTTGCGTGTCACCCTCATCAAAAGTCCCCGTTATCTTTCCATCGTCCGCTATCCGTCTCTTGAGACCATAAAGGAATGAAGAAACGCGGCTGAGGGCTTCCACTCGCTTCCGATGCATTTTATCTTCTGCCGCAAACTTTTCACCTTCTGCAACCATACGCTCGATCTCATCCTTGCTCAAGCGAGCTTCGTCATTTGTTATTGTGATTGACTCGGAGCTTCCCCTGCCACATTCAGAATATCAGCGAAGAATTTGATAGAAACGCTCGCTGTACTTACGTTCCCTTGTCTAAAGCAGAAATCCTCATAATGCCGTTCGCGTCAATATCAAATGTGACTTCGATTTGAGGGATGCCTTTTGGTTCAGGTCGAATGCCCGATAGTTGGAACTTTCCAAGGAGAGTATTATATCTTGTCTGCCCACATTCACCCTCGTACACCTGAATCAATACAATCTCTTGGTTATCTGAAGATGTCGAGAAGCTGTTCTTCGTCAATTTTGCGGTGTGGAAATAAACAAGACGTACATCTGGCTCTTTTTCGTTGGGATAATTGTGTTCCGTTTAATGAGAGGGGCAAACACGCCACCAGTAATCTCAATACCAAGGGTGAGCGGGTTTACATCAATCAGTGTGACGGGAGCGCTTCCTTCGGCTCCGCTCAGAACTCCACCTTGGATGGCAGCACCGTAAGCCACAGCCTCGTCGGGGTTGATTCTTTGTGACGGCTCCTTCCCGGTGTACTCTCGCAGGATCTCTCGAATTTTCGGAATTCTAGTCGATCCGCCCACAAGCACGATCTGTTATCATCGTTCGGATTAAGCCACAGTCAGGAGGAAATGCGCAGCAACGACGGACCTCGTCAATTTCGTCCTTTGCAACTTTGCCGTCCTTTAGGACCTGCGCCACTAGCCCCATTGTCTTCCTGAAGAGGTCCATATTCAGCGCCTCGAATTGTGCCCTTGTTAATATTTCCGAAATTTTATTTCCTCCTTCGAAGTCCTCAATGTCAATTCTAGTGCTTTGCTGTGACGACAGGGTCCTTTTCGCTTGCTCCACCGCCTTCTTCAACTTTCCCATCGCCTGCTGATTTCTACTCGCATCCCTACCCGTTCTTGTCCTATATATCGCTGTCAGGTGCTCTATGACACGGTTGTCGAAGTCTTCTCCGCCGAGATGAGTATCGCCAGCAGTAGCCAGTACTTCAAACACCTCGCCTTCAATAGAGAGAAGGGATACGTCAAAAGTTCCTCCGCCGAGATCGTAAACTATTATTTTAGTCTCGGGACTTTTTTGATCAAGCCCGTAGGCGAGCGCTGCTGCTGTGGGTTCGTTCAAGACGCGCAATACGTTTAGACCGGCGATTGTACCGGCGTCTTTGGTTGCCTGACGTTGGGCATCATTGAAGTCTTTGCAAAAAAATGGAACAAGGATTGCTCGGTTAGACCAGCGTGAATCAAAGAATCATGAACCATACAAGCTGGGACCGTGACGACGGCATGGGTAACTTTATGGCCTAAGTACGCTTCGGCGGTCTCTTTCATCTCAGAGAGTATCATTGCGCTGATTTCCTCTGGGGACTGTTGATCATCGCCCATTAGTTTCAAAGGTGATTCGTGCAACCGATCACAAGAAGGGCTCACGAAGTCGCGATTTTCGCCTTTGTATTGAACAATCATGGCCGGTTTCCCATTTCTTTCACTGACGGTGAACGGCCATTGTTTCATATCGCGCTGTACGCTCTCGTCGTTCAATTTCCGCCCGATAAGTCGCTTAATATCATATATAGTATTTCGAGGGTTGGACTGAAATGCTGCTTTGGCATCATCCCCAACACTGACAGGTTAAATATCCAAGTGAGCAGCGGGAAACATCTCATAAAAAGATTGCGGAGTCGCTCACAGTCGCTCGTCACCCGAGAAACTCACCCATGAGGGTGTTATTCGATGCCCCTGACTGTTCGCGATAATCTCAACTCAACCTTCTTTTTGGACACTGTCGGGAGTAAGTTGGCAAGAAGTGGTCAAGTCTTCCAACGACAAAAGATGAGTACCTGACACAAGAGTAGCTATGATTTCAGTTACTTTTGAGAAATCAGGATATCAGTGAGAACGGCGTAACCTACGTAGTTCCCAAATCTGACATTAGAATCCAAGGTCATGGGTACTGTTGGTAATCTCAGTCTAGACTTGATCACTCACCAATACCAATGACAGTCCCATACTCTGGATGCGTCATGTTCATTGTTTCTGATTTAACGACAACAGGGCACAGGCAGATGATGGCTAAAAGCACACTAAATGTGAAGGATGTAAAAGTCAGGGTGCTTATGCACCGTGGCCGGATCGGACGACGGTGGACGGGACGCCTAGGTAGTCGCACTGCAGGACGAGACATGACTTTTTCTGCCGTCTCCCGAAACACTACTCTCGTTCTTATACGCCATAACGCTATGTCTACGTGTATCCTGTCAAACTAGACACGTCTTTAGCCACCAGTAAGTTTGTCGAATTTCATTTTTTGTGACACATAATGTGATGTTACCGTCCACGTATCGCGGACGTGTCTCATGCGCATATATACCAGACAGTCAACCATCAAAAATATATGGTTCCAGTATCACAGGAAGCAGGTTCAGCCCAGAAATACATTTGTAGGATTTTGGTGTTAATAGCCACCTATGTCTTTAAGAAAAGAAAGAAAAGCAGGTGATAGTGAACAACTTAGGGATCGAGAATTTTGCAACAACATGTGGACCCCTCCAACGCTGCAAACAGTTCGATAGTGATTTTGCTTGGCGTCGGCGACTAAACAATTACTCAAACATTGCTCCACATATGATCATATCTTGTCGTTTTAACAGATGAACAAAGGGAACAAATAATCTTTACCCACATCTAAACCAGTGTCGTATAATACAAGACAGTCAATTATTCGTTTATAGCTCCACCACAGGTTCTTGTAAGATAATGTCCAGGATATCACTCCATCTGGGGGCCGGCCAGTCTAACCTTGGGGTCAACATCCTTCTCGTACAACGCAAATGCTCGTTGGAACATGGTAGCCAACTTCCTGATCTCTTTCTGGAACGCAGCCTTATCGGCCCAAGCTCGTTCAGGGTTGAGGACCTCTCGAGGGACACCTTCGAGAGATGTAGGTATTGAGAGACCAAAAGTACCAAACGTTTCATATTCAGCCTTAGCAAGCTCCCCAGAGTGGACAGCATCAACAATACGACGAGTGTACTTGAGTGGGCAGCGTTTCCCAGTGCCAAACTTTCCGCCGGTCCAGCCAGTGTTGATAAGCCAGCAGTCGACTTTATTCTTTTCCATGCGTTCCGCCAGCATTTCGGCATATCGGCCAGGCTGTGTAGAGTAAAATTCAGATCGGACGTCGTGAAGCAGGGCAAAAAGGTTTACATACGTGAAGGACGATGAATGGCGCGCTGTAGCAGGTTGAGAATGTGGGAATGGGCTCCAAAACGCCATCCTCGGTACCCGGAGTTTTTCTGCAAATGAACAAATGATCATCAGTTCAGCATTCGGTGGTGATAATATCTCGGGTACTCACGAGGTGTAGCCGGCAAGGAAATGATAGCTTGCCTGCTCGGCTGTAAGTTTACTGACAGGGGGAAGGACACCGAAGGCGTCACATGTCAGCATGATGATATTAGAAGGTTGATTATCAACGAGACAAGGTATTTGGGCATTCGGGATGTGTTCAATCGGATAAGCACAGCGGGTGTTCTCGGTAATACTGACGTCATCGTAGTCGGGAATACGAGTGCCAGGGTTGTAGACGACATTTTCGAGGATGCTACCATATCGAATCGCATTGTAGATGTCGGGTTCCTTTTCAGCAGAAAGGTTTATGCATTTGGCGTAGCAGCCCCCTTCAATGTTGAAGACGCCCTTGTCGGACCAGACGTGTTCGTCGTCGCCGATGAGTTTGCGATTGGGATCAGCGGAGAGTGTGGTCTTTCCGGTTCCCGAAAGGCCAAAAAAGAGTGTAACATCGTTTTTTTCCATACCGACGTTAGCCGAAGAGTGGAGTGAGAGTTGACCGAATCTCGCAGGTTGAAGATAATGCTAGAATTTTTGATGAGAGCCGAAAATCAAGATCCTGATGAGATCTGCCTACCATGACGGAAAAGACACCTTTTTTCATCTCACCGGCGTACTCAGTACCAAGGATAACCATCTCCATACGCTTGAAGTTGATCTCCACAGAGGTGGTTGAACTCATGCCTTTTGTAAAGCGATTGGCTGGGAATTGTCCGGCATTGTAAATGATAAAGTCGGGTTCACCAAATTCTGCCAGTTGTTCTTCGGTAGGACGGATAAGCATGTTATGCTGAAAACGGAATAAGATTCACATCAGGATACAAAGAAGAGAAAATATTCACCATGAAAAGAGCATGGTAAGCGCGTGCGCAAATCACGCGAACTTTGATTCGGTAGCGAGGATCCCACTAGATAAATTAAACTGAGAATGTGTTATCGCAAATGTGGAGAGAAATCGCTCACCCCCGCATACCCATCGAACACGTAGACATTCTCCCTGGTGTTCAGATAATCGATGGCACGCTCGCGGTTAATCTCAAACGTATCTGAGCTGGCGTTAGGGAGATCAAAAAAGTCGTTTTGAGTCGCTCACGTTCGTCCATCTTGATGTTTACCGATCCCCACCAGATCTGGTCCTTGCTTGTCTCTTCATACACGATTCTTTTGTCTTTAGGGCTGCGACCAGTCTTTTTGCCAGAAAAGTTGATCAAAGCACCAGAAGACGAAAGGATGGCTCCCTCGTTCCTGATAGCATCTTCGTAGAGTTGAGCGACAGGAGCGTTGCGCTTGAGGTGGATCCTGTCCATGTCAAACCCTGCCTGAGAGAAATACTCGAGGTCTTTGCCTATCACTGTAAAAAGAGAGGTGATTGGTGTACTGCCGATGATGATGTTGAGATACGGAGAGTCATAGGGACGTACAGTTACCCTGAGGTTCGAAGTCGTGTGCTTGTGCATAGTTTTTATGTAGGATTTGAGGAGTCACATAAGGCGTCTGATGAGGGAGGACCATGATGTTTCGATTGGTAGTCTACGTAAAGGAAATGGGGAATGATGAGATGGCTGGTTTGAAAAGTGAGGTCGAGTTAAATAGGAGCGGGACAAGTCGCCCATGATCCGTCCCGTGATCTCGTCCCAGAATATACCCAAAAAAAAAACTTACTGACCGTTATTTCCTTGGGAATCAACCCAATACGCGGGTAACAGATTGAGTGGAAAATCCGAAACCTTGCTTGTCTTATACCAGTAGCTTGCCGCCACAGGTTCATCCCACAGTCCCCCCGACGGGGACCAGTACCAAAACTTTGGTTTTACGCTGTTAGTGCATGCTAACATGTAGAGTGCGCAGTTGTATAACTGTAAAATCTGCACTCACCGGTATACGTATTACCCGATTTATGATGTACGACCGAAAAGACCCACAGACTGATACTACCCCGATTATCTGTATAGTAATTTGTTATTACAGTATGATGGGCGTTGAGTGGTAGGTAAAAGCTGACACCATTTCAATCACATGGAACGCTTAGACTCTTGATGCGAGGCTTTCGCCAGCATCTCATTTGCCCCTTCCTTCCACTCGCCTCTCCGTCGGACAGCCGAAAGCAGCCGACCTTCATGCTGTCATTTGCCTGGAGTTACGTGACTGTGGTATCAGATTACGATCGGCCGAGCCACTGGACCTCCGTAAATAGCCCAAACTGCTACGTTGCAGATTCTTTGTAAAGTGGGCTTCATTTCACCCAGTCTTCTCTTATAAGCTGCAAGTCTTAGTTCTTGTAAGAGATGCAGACGTTCTGTGTCTTCACTCATGTCATACTCATCAGAGGATATGATCATCAAACCTTTGGTGTCGTATGATATTCCGAAAGTGCGCGCGCTTCATGTAAGTAATCCATTATTCCCTTTCAACCCGACTCATTTCCGATTTCAAAACAAAAAGTCCTCGCTCTTGCCTGTAAATTACCCGACTTCTTTCTTCCTTCAATTCACCCTCTTGCCTGGCCGGGTTTGCCTAGTGGCATACCACCCTGCAGACCCGGAGACGCCTGTCGCTTTTATTTCTGCAGTGGTTGAGCAGAACCCGCGCGTCCACGGATACTCAAAAGCCTACCTAATAAATAATGGAGGGAACAAATCTGACATCAAGTTGACAGAAAACACGCCCCACATTGAAATCCTTACGCTGGGCGTCCTTCCGGCCTTTCAGCAACGTGGGGTAGCTCGACTTCTCCTTCGACAAGTGTATCGCTATTTCCGCGCAAACCCTAGTCCCGAGCATAGCCTGAGTAGTGATACAATGATTCACGCAAATGTTGCTACTTCCAACGTGCCTGCATTGTCATTCTATGAACGTATGGGCTTGCGGATAGGCTCGGGCGTCATCCGTAACCTCTATCGAGCTGTCCCGCACGGCTCCAAGGATGGATATCTTGTAGTTGGGAGGCTATCTGCTGAGTAGATATTTATATACTGTATAGTACACGACCTTTTATTCGATAGATACTGATGTGTCTAGACTCTACAATCTCAAAGTTGAAGAATTGTTAGCTGACACGTGACATACTATACGCGGTCTCCTCAGACTTCAGTACTGAGAAAGTTTCAAGAATGTCTCATCAAAAACAATTGCTTGGCCCTAGATCATCCTTGGTCTCCCATGCTTTTCCACAGTTCTATGCTTGCTATCTTCTTAAATCAATACAGACGCCCAAAGCACAAACGTATGACTTGCAGTTCTCAGTCACTGCGAATTATCTTACCTTCGTTTCCGCAGAGTTTACATAGGCAGCACACCAAATCCGCCTCGTAGAATCCGGTGCGCTGACATTCATTGGAGAACTCATACATCATTCATGCATAAATATCTCTGCATCGCAGGCAGCATAACGGCGAGCTCACTCAAGGTGCATGGAAAACACGTCTTCGAAGGCCCTGGGTGATGCATTTGATCGTTCATGGCTTTCCATCTCGACTTGTAAGTCTGACATGTGTCACTTACTCGGTGTCCTGAGAGACTCGAGTGTGTAGCACCTTGTTGAGCGTCATTCGCCCAGGCCGCACTTCAGTTCGAGTGGGCATGGCAGCATCCCCATCTATCGCGACATCTTCGAGAACCCGATGGCACACAGACATTTCCAGTACAAAGACTAAGGCGCATCAAAAACAGTGTCCAGTATGTGAATCGGTTGTTGTTTACGTGCTAGGTCCGAAAGCCTGATCCCCAGTTAGAGTGCTCCGTTCAATGATCACAAGCCACACATACCGTACCTGGCCGCTGCATGTCAAACTCTTTACGGCAGAGGCAGTCACATTTTGGAAAGAATCTGCACCGAGTAGCAAGCAACTTCCGCCCGGTTTCACTTGTAGCGTAGAGCTCGAGGGCGTCGATGGCAAATCAGGACGAAAAGGTTCCGGACGAACCGGCGCAATCAACGTAAAAGATGGTACACTTGTTTACCTTTTGACTGTATCGAATTATTCATTGAAAATGCCTTTTTCTAAAGAAGAATTTACTTCATCGTATCTCGCAAAGAACTCTTCCCTGCTAGCTAGAAACCGACCTTTGGTGTGTACAATATGCCAGCAGCCCCTTAAAAACTACACCACAGTACGTTATATTCATGACATGCAGAAGACTCATTTTGACTGCGTGACTTCTAGGATGTCCTTACCACGACGCTATGCCCATCGCCGACTTGCGTTGCCGTTTCTCACCTGTCTTGCTTATCAAAACACTTTCTTCACTCCGATCCAACAAACTCGGGTCTCATACCCCGGGGTGGTGTATGTACCTCCTGTAAGACATATGTTCTCTGGGGTGATGTCATTCGGGGCTGCTTCCGTCGCAAGGTTGGCAGAGTCCCGCCAGAAGAAGAGGACTCGGCGGAGTCAGACATTGGAGAGCAGACGGAAGAAGAAAACACCAGGCCCGAAAGCAAAAGTCCGGCAAGAAAAACTTCGAAGCGTAAGCAAAAAGAGCAGACGATCTGTGGTAGCCAACAAGGACTGTCTGGTTCCACTGTTATCTTGTTGGATGAATGCTCTATCAAGGATCCGAAACGGAACAGGTCCCCGATAGGTTCCGCCCATTCGGAATCAGGTAGTGTGATACGACGGAGGAGAAAAGCCGACATTGCTGTTAAAGCAGAAGATGGTGATTTCGTCGTTTTAGAAGCAGGAGAGCTAGCCCATGTACACCGAAAACGTGGTCGACCCAGAAAAGCGTCGAGGTTTGCCAGGCGCAAGGGAGCCCCTGATGAGGAGCTTCAGCTTGAAGCTGAGATTGCAGAAACAGCTGGCGAGTTGAGGAAGAAGCGTGGCCGTCCGCAAAAGGCGGTCCAACCATTTCCTGCTTATACACTTACGACGCCCAGCGCAGTAAATCCACTTTCCAGGAAACGTAGACCTTCGATATCAAAAGCTCAACGGCCTAACAACGTATCTGACGAGCATCTTTCCAGTGCCGATGTCAGCTTAGATGGTACTTCGTCCGAAGGTTCGGATATAACACCGTCGATGCTCTCGAAGCCATCCACAGTTATCAATGAAACCGCTGGACTGCTCAAGCCATCTCGAAAGAAGCGAGGTCGACGACCAAAGAACGTAGCTGCTAAGAGTTATTCTACTTCCGCCCTTACAGCTGATTCGAGCGTAGAGTTTGGCCGTGACTTGACCATCGATGCCTCCCCCCAAAAAACCCGACCACTGATCACCCACCTCTCAAGCGGCTTAGATGGCCAAGTGGTTACTCTAGAGCGTACATTCGCTTCAATGTCTATTACATCTCCAGCACAATTCGCGCCTAATTTCATCGAAATATCGGATTAGCTTCTAATTTATGACTTGGAAGTATCTAGGTATTATTATACATCCTTTTTTTACATTGATCATGATATACTAACTGCGGCACAAACCTGGTTGCTTTGCTAGTACTTTCGAGTGTATGGCCCTCCCGAGATCGCTCACTACCGTTGTACTACAAATGATTCCAATGTCCACAACAATGACCGCGCCATGTTTAGCCTTACCCGAGAAAAGAATTTCCCGAGCAGCACTGTTGATGATCTCCTTGAAATGAGGGATAGGCTCGAGACCTATCGAATCTGTGGTACCAGCTGTGGCTTGAGATCCAGGCAAATCGAATAAGGAATGGGATCCATCTAGGATTGCTACGCGCTGATCATTCAGTAGACGAAAGTCGAGCGCATGTCTACGAAATTAGCAATATCAGACTCCTTCCAACAATTATCACTCGTTTTAGGCAAACCTGAGGTCTGAGTATAAAAGCCGGTACCACCCCGCTGCTTTTGCGAACGTATCAACGCAACGACTATTTCGTGCATCCCCTTCGCGCATCAGCTCCAATTCGGTGACAATAGGAAGTGTATCCCGTAACAGAGTCACGAGACGTTGTAAGGATGGTGCAAGCCGGCCATGACCATGTCTCAATACATTGCGCAAAAAAGGTTCCGCATCGTCGTGCGGGTTAAAGTCTCCGTCCTTGCCTTGACTCTCACGGGCGAATCGAAGGTCGAAATTACCACCTATGGGGGAGAGTTGATCCTCGCACGAGATGGAAACCGTGTAGTCCTATAAATTTTAATATAAATGTCACGTATGGCCCAATTGGTGCTCATACCTGTGCATAAGCGAATTCAACGGTCCGAAGATCGAAAGAAAGCAAGCGGACGCCATTGAAATTGCTCTCTTTGGTCATTTGTGCAACTGACTTATCATGAGCATTAGAGTCTTGTCACACGTTTAGAACTTACCTTCTCGCGCAATCACAACCATTTTGGATACCCGTGCCCATTCCTCGAGGAATTCATCTACGCAAGTATTGACATTCTCAGACAAGAATGAAACAATAGCTCGGGTCGTGTCATAGATAATGCGTTTAGAAGGTCGGATAATGACGGCACTTGTACCAGCTGTTTTTCCCATCGGTTGCTGCACATACTTGAGTTTAACCGAGGTCACAACCTGTTGTCAAAGATCAACGAAAGCTAAGCTAGCAAATGACAGGATAATCCTACTTGTGCTTTTTTTTCTGACCACCAATTAAGAGGAACTACGCGAATATTGGGCATGGCGGCTTCAGCCGCAGGTGCCCCCGATAAGATGTGTTCTGATTGGACACATAAAGCTGGTACAGAGCGTGCTAGAGACGATTGAATGTGAGCTAGCTCCATGGTCACTGAAGCGCCATGTGCGGGGTTGACGTGGGTAAATGGAATGCCACGAAGTTTGAACTGTCTCTCAACATTCATGTAGGCCACCCGCGCACTGAGGTGATCGTGAGTGAGATCTCCGTGGAAACAAGTCGTTGCATACCAGCAATAACTGTACAGTTCCCGCAGAACAGGTGTTTCAAGATTGAAGCTTATAATTTTTCCACTATAAGCTTGTGTGGGGCAAATCTAAGGCCTGACTTACCCTGTATTTGCCTCGCCAGTGCTTGGATCCCTTATGAGACGGCCCTTGCTATCTCGCTGCTGTCTCCCAATGCGCAAATCTTGTGGGCTTGTGTGAGCGGTAATCACAATATCTTCTCCGTGTATGCGGTTAAAATCTAGCCAGGCAATGTCTTCCATTATCATGTAAGAGAACGTGGATTCTGTTAAGATCCTTGTGGTAATAAGAGCGTATCGGAACTGTTCTTCAGTAATGACAAGAACAAGGTAGTGGTCAGGGAAGTTAGAGAGCTGAATATAAAGAGTTCCACGTGTAGTTGGACCCAGTTTCCTGAGTTCTGAATAGCTTTCACATAAAGTAAAGCACTACAGGAAGTAGATCTACTCACCTTCCTGTTTGAAATTTCGACGGCGGAAGCTCTGAAGACCAAGATAGTTTGCTTTTTGTTCGGCAAGGTCTGTGATCGTCTTCGCGACGTTCGCAGCGCGTCAAAAAAGAAAGGTTCGGTCAATGACTTACAAGCAGCCGAAGGCGCGTCAGCGCATCAAATAAAAGTGTGGGGTTGTCGTTGAGTTGATCTGAGATAGCTGTAAACCGTGGCCCCCTGCCGGCGGCAGCGAGATCCCCAGTATCACGAAGATTCAGACGTCCAGTCCTAGAGTCGATAGTCATTATAACAACCTCGTCGGCACAAAGACGAACCCGAAGTGCTTCGACGCCATCTGCATGATGACATAAGTAAGCACAAATGAAACATACATTGGTGGATTACCTTCTTTTGAGAGCGTGACAACACCTGGGGGTGAAAAGATAGTTCTATTTGGACCATGCTGAAGTTGGTATTGAAACATTGTCAAAATAGAATGAGCATGCTCTTCGGTAACATTTCGCAGGAGTTTTTCGAAGTCCAGATTGTCGGCGTCCTTAATGAGGGCGTTAGTTGTAGTAACCTATCAAGTAATCATCACCCATACAATGTGCAAAAGATCGTTTGGTATCGTTCCTCCTACAGCAATATCTACTCCCAAAGCTCCTTTTACAGGTTCCCAAGCGATCTGAAATTTCAAAAACTCCACTTCATCAGACGGTATCTTGTTGCCAAGCTTTGAGACGTGCTGGAGCCTTGCAAGAGCTCTGGCCTTGGGGGACTGTGAAGGTCTTGAGCTAATTTGAGCCAGTCCCCTGGTGTCTACTATTGAGATGGTCAAAATACCACCTAACGGTGGCAATTTGAAGCGCGGACGACCCTGAGACACTTGAGGAGGCGCTTGTCGACTATGATCAAAGCGTTAACCAAGCACTGTCGAGTAACGTATAACGTACATCCAATATGATACCGTCATTGTTTTGCGAGTCTGCCCCATATGAACAGTCAGATAGTCCGCCCAGCCGAGAGATCGCATGCGTTCAGCCTGCAATAAAGACTCGTATAGTTTCTGCACAATAACACGCATAGAAAAGCTCACCTGGTACCATAGAATTTCCAATTGATAGGATAGTGACATCATTTCTAACGGGCGTAAGCATGATACACGGTAAAAACGGATCGAGCATGCGTACGCAAGAAGTTGTAGATGCGAGTGAGAGGAGTATCCGCAACGCCTGTTGGAAGCTGTGGCGGTTCGATATCTTGCTGCACACCCTGAGTGAAAGGCAAATAAAAGGCTAGTCGTCTATCGGCTTCATCCGCGATATGCCGTTTCACAATACCTGTTGGAGCTCGAGGAAATTCTGTACGCCGTTAAGTCCGTCCTAGCAAGCAACACATAGTTTCACTTGCCTTGAAGGCCAGTAAGGTCACCTTCGATATTCACCAGAAATTCTACGTCGACAAAAAACCACCCATCATCTTTTTGGGCACCGCGCAAACAGAGTGATGTTTCGAAGAGTTTTGGCACGGTGAAATAGACACGTCCATCAGCTGTAAAATAGCCATTTTAACTTCTTCTACTGATGGATAGCACGAGACTGAAGAACCTATACGGTAGCGCGCCATCTCAACGGGAACAAATTCTGTCACCCTTAGTCGAAAGCGAATAACATCCTCAATTTCCGCGATGGTCCGGGTGACTTCCGAGTCCGTCAATGGGATCACCGGTATTATGGATTTCTAGACGCGCGTGAGAAAGACGGGGTGGGTATAAGATTTACGAACTTTAACACAGGTCGGCAGTCTGAGGTATGAGCCTGTGGTTAACACATCTAAAGATGTGAGGAGATCATGGTTTCTCAATCTGTTTATCCTAAGATGTCAGTAGATGTTTAAGATGAGGAAATTGACCCGTCCAGAACCTTGCTGGGTCGAGACTCTCCCTAGCGTATTTCAAGCCGTCCATCGCACCCTCAAATTGATGATTTTGTGTCATTAGAAATGCAGTGATATTCTGCTTGAGTTAGTGTAGTATATAGATGAATTGTAGAATGAACTCACCATGCATTTCTGCACAGTCTCCGCATCTCGAGCCCATTTAACCACCGCATATAATTTCACAACTTGTTTTTTGATTTTAACAACCCAGTCTGCCATGGTTCTCTTCCGAGCACTGTCTGACATGTTTGGCATGCTGGTAGTCATAAGTATCTGTCCGAGTATGATGCTTAGTGGACCTACGTCTCCGCGAGCTCGGCCAATTCAGCATAGATGGCTTGCATGACGCGCGAAAGCAGATCACCAAGCGATATTTGGCCGTCTCCTACGACGGGAAGTTCCCGCTCTAGATCTTCCATCGAAGGTTCATGTGTATTAGCCTGATGGCTCGAGCCATCAGGTAAAGGTCCGTTGGGGTTTGAGGTATCGGAAGCGGCATCTATAGCCAACCCATCTTGCTGCATGAAGGACGTTTGGAACGATATAGCAGGATTCCTTCTAAAGTTTGGTCACGGCTGTCAACATTAATTGAGGCCAGCAGCACTTTGAAGTTCAATGGTGAACAAAGAATTGAAAGAAAGGTGGAATGCACAGCCACTGTACGCGAATCTGGCAAAGCTTGTCAATCCTTGGTTAATCCCTCTGGCAGACACCCGAAGTCTGATGGACTACTTAAGGACTCTTGGATCAGCTGCGGTCTCCAGCTTAGTTCAAAAGTCAGGCTTGAATCTTCCCTTCTCAATTGGACCCAGAGTTACCTCTCTCGACGGTATCTGTAATCTATACGACGGCACCAAACGAGTACGAATCGCGCTTCCAATCGTTACCTTGCCTCATCACGTCGTTCATAGGAGGATGGAAGCCCTGTGTCGATATTTGAGTATGACTTTAGTGATCACACTAAGAAGACCGTTAAACAATTGGCCACTAACGCTCTCCGGAAGCTCAGAACAACGCGCCATCCCGATGTCCTGAAATACATGGATGCTGTAGACACAGATACACACATATATATAATGACAGAACAAGTCAAACCTCTACAATCCATCTTGCAAACATGGTCGTCCCGCGACAACAAAGAAAGGGAAGACTGGTTATTGTGGGGTTTGCATCGAATATCAGTATGTGTGCATTCAGAAGAATATTGGCCGTGCAATGATGTAACCAAGGTGGCCCTCGCATTTGTGAATGACTCGTGCTCCTCGACGCATGGCAAAATTTGCACGAATTCTATCTTCATCTCACCTTCTGGAGAATGGAAATTGGGTGGGTTTGAATTATTCAGTAACCCGAAGGAGGAATCTCCGACTCTATACGTATGCTGCTTACCATTTTTTTGATTCTGCAAACGGTACTGTGGTAGTAAATTGGCATTTGCTAGGTGCTAAGTAACCACTATCCGGAATCTCCGCATTGGGCGACCCCCGAAGTCAAGAAAGGCGGATGGTCAGTCTTAAAAGAGTTAGTAATACCCCATGAGTCTCCTCAAAAGGTTTCAAGGATCTGATCATGTTCATTAGATACGAACCAGCCGTGGCAGATGCGTACGCACTGGGTATCCTCCTACATACACTGTTCAATCCATCATATCCACCCCTAGCAACTACCCAGCCTCCTCACCCTCCTCCGAATGCTTCTTCTGCAGGTTCTATCCCTCCTCATCTGTTCCCACCTTTCAAGAAACTCTTGAATCCTAACCCAAAAGGACGACTAACCCCAAAGGCGTTCCTTGAGATAGGCATGGCAGATACTGGCTTTTTCACAACCAATAAGCTCGTTAAGGTTTGTCAAGGTTTGGATAATTTTGCATTAGGGAGCGAGGCGGAAAAAAATTCGTTTCTTCGGTAGGCTTTTGAGCTATACAGGTTGGACGATTGGACTAGAACGCCCTTAGAACCCTTAAAGAATCTTCAACTTCGTTTCCTCCGGAATTTACTTCGCTCCGTGTGTTGCCTTCGCTAGTGACTGCCTTAGAATACGGAGGCGCGTCGGCACCCACGATCTTGCCTCTAGTACTGCAATTTGGCTCTGACTTACCGCCTGAAGATTACACTGCCGTCATCCTTGGGCCTCTTATCAAGTTATTTGCCAACCCCGACCGTGGAACTCGTATGGCACTCCTTGATCACTTATCGGAGTATGTTGACAAATTGGATAAGAAGACCGTCAGCGAAAAGATATTCCCTCATCTTGTGAGTGGCTTTTGTGAATGTAACAAATTTAGTCTGATATAGTCTACCTCACAGTCACTAGGATTCTCTGATACAGTGTCTGTAATTCGTGAAGCCACTACAAAGTCCATTATTCTCTTAGCTCCCAAGGTTGGTGTGGTCGCAAATTGTATGATGGTTCGATCTATGACCGACGGATCTAGTTGACCGATCGAATTCTCAATAATGATCTCTTGCGCTTCTTGGCCAAGATGCAATCCGACTCTGAACCATCAATTAGGACGAACACTTGTATACTAATTGGTCGTCTCGGACCAACATTAGGCTATAATACACGGAAGAAGGTGCTGGTCCCTGCCTTTGTGCGAGCTCTTAAAGATTCCTTCGTTCACGCCCGCGTTGCTGGACTTATGGCGCTTATGGCCACGATTGATTGCTTTGAAATCGAAGATATAGCAAATAGAGTTATCCCGAACATAACTTTTGCTATGGTTGACAAGGAAAAGTTTGTACATTCTCCGGTCGGTGGAAACAGTACTCAGCTCTACGACAGACTCGTCAGAGATCAAGCGTTCAAAGCTGTTGAACTTTTTGTCAGAAGACTTGAGCATCATGCGATGACAATGGTAGTGTCTCTTACCCAAGTGCCGTGAGTCTATTAACAGGCCACACTTATCCAGCCAGAAACGGTCATTTCAAACCTAGATGACACGTCTGGAGTCTCCGCTTCTCAACAAACAGCAATTGTTACGACGGCAGCTGGTGCGGCAAGCTCTTTAGCTGGTTGGGCTATATCTTCATTAGGCAAGAAAGTGCGTTCTCATAATATCGGTCGCCCAACATTATATAATATCTTCTGTTCAGCTCATGAGCTCAGATCTGCAGACCACCATCAATGTCGAGGCAGCTAGCACTCCAGCAGGACGCTCTATATCAGCATCGGCACCCGCTAGAAGTGCCAGTAGCCTCTCTCCGCCATCGTTCATTCCAGAGACATCTTCTGCGACAACTCCTCCAGCGGCATTGTCAACATCTCGAGCGACGTCAAGAGTGAAGGGCTTGCAACTAGGGGCGAACAAAGTCCCGGCGAGTGTTGCAGCTAGTATTTTGGCGGAACAATGTTTGGAGGATGTCTCAGATTCCGCGAAAGAAAATCCATGGGGTAATGACGATCTTATCGATATAAACGCCGATGAAGATGATTGGAGTGAGTAGGATAGTAACGGACGTCTTTCTACTGGTTCAAATCCACCTTTTCCTAGGTGCTTTTGAAAGTGCAGCGCCAGCAACCGTGACTCCGGAGCTAGTCATTGATGCAAAGCCTGGAACGCGAGAGTATGATGTCGCCATTAGCGGCTCACGACCCTCGATAGGCCTCAAGGTCAGTTCAGAACCGATTAACAGAAAGACTACCCCGGCATCCCAGTCTCTTCCGCTAACGATTGCAAAATCCCGATCGCCTTCACCGAGCCTCTCCGTCCCCAGTGCATCGGAGATGAGTAAAGAGGAAAGAGCTGCAGAAATGACACGACGGAAAGAGGAAAGAAAACAGGTGTGCATCGCTAGTCCCAGCGCCTTGCCCAGTCAATAACATCCACTTTGGCAGAGAATTGCTCTATTGAAGGAGCAAAAGAAAAGCGCAGCACGAGCATAGCGCCATCAGCATCAGTGTTTTTAGGAGCGAGAATCGGAGCACTGCATGGCATATATATTAGGATTTCATCCATGCATGTCGCCGAAAGTGTAGAAGGTAACATATAAGTCGCCTACGTAGAAGCACTAATAGACGATAGCCTCAGTCTGCCTGTTAGTAAGATATGTTCTCCCTGCTCCCTGGAACAATCTGAGCACATTATGGTGCAAAATCGGCCCGCTTTATCCTCGATGCTATATACCAGACTTCCCCGTCATCGAGAGTAATTTTGAGGTCTTCGACTGGGAAGCTGCTCGTCATTCACACGGCGCCCCTTTCACTAGCAGTCAGCTGATGGAATTCATTAGATCTGTCACAATACTGTATATCTACATACTGTATTGGCCGTGGAACTTCTCCTAACACTCAACTACCTCCCTAGTGTTCAACTTCCTCAGGAGCTCTGGAATGTCAGCAATCACCCCGAATCAAGCAAATGGCAACAGCAACACTAGCAGGACATTTTTGACCGCCCTGGTCGTTAATGTCGGCCTTCTTGTAGTCGAAGTCGGGGTTTTTATTACCTTAAGAACAAAACTATGGAGAATATACGGCCCAAGGACGTACTTGCCGCCACCTGAGTACGTGTATCGTGATCATCATCATGCCAGATATTCATCGAAATCTTAGCAAACGAGCCCAAGAGCTGCCGTCTGGCCTTTGGAAATGGTTTCCAGATTTGATGTTCGCACCTCCTGAGGATATTGTGAGCTCCATTCAAACCGCTCATCAGGCTTTCGCTGTATGTTTTCTAGATCAAGAAAAACGGCCTTGATGCGTATATGTTCCTACGGTTCATAAAAATGTTGATATGGATCTTCCTCGGCTCCACTTGCTTGACGTTCGCTGTGATAATCCCTGTAGTCGCATCCAACGTAGGAAACACGCAACGTGGTTTAGAGCGTATAAGTTGGAATAAGTGAGCATGACTGTACAAGGTGATCCTTGCTGATTCCCTTCAGTATCATCGACCCTCAAGATCAACCGCGTTTTGCAGCTCATGTGGTCGTTGTTTACATTCTCACATGTCAGTAGTCAGCTTTTTGACCTATATCTGACTCGTTTTCACCAACGATTGCAGTTTTTGTCATCTGCCTCATCCGGCGTGAAATGTTGTATTTCGTGCACTTGCGTCATCAGTTTCTAATTAGCAAAGCCCACTCTGGCCTGGCGCAAGCACGGACGGTCCTTATCACGGCTGTACCCGATGAACTTGCCTCAGAGAAAGACCTTCGAACGTTCGCTAGTTTTGTTCCTGGCGGAGTCGATAGGGTCTGGCTTGTTCGCGAGCATGCTATTTTAAATGGCCTTTTTGCAATGCGACAAGCTGCATGCACCAAACTCGAGGCAGCAGAAGTAGCTCTTCTGGCCAAGGCTACAATAACGTGGCGTAAACGAGACAAGGCTAATCGTAAAGCCCGGAAACTGAAGCCTCACGATGCAGAAAACGGTGTTACTGAAGGCGCACCTCACGTTGCGTCACAGGAATTTCTTCGCGAGCTCGTACCTCCAAGCCAATGGCCAAAACATAGAACCGGCTTTTTAGGTTGTTTTGGAGCCAATGTGAACACTATTGAATGGTGTAAAGTGGGCAATACTCCCAACTGCTATCTGCTCTGCTTTCTAATTTGCCGCATGTCAGGGAGAGATTGTCCGACTAAATACTAGAATCAAGGAGGAGCGCGCGGCTTTAGTTGATGGTAAATTCCTGGGCAGCGCGTTCGTACGTTGTAACCTCCAAATCGGTGCACATGTTCTCGCCCAGTGTGTTAGTTATCATGAGGTAGGTTGAATTATTGCTTGCATCTAGTATTTCTGGGCTCACGCTCCTAAATAGCCGATGAGAATGTATGACAAGTGGATGGAAGCGAATCCCAGGGATATTGTTTGGAAAAATTTAGACGATGGTGCGCTAGAAATGACCTCGCGCTACGTAATTTCGTGGCTCGCCACCATCGGTTTGATTGTCATCTGGGGTTTCCCTAGCGCTTTCATCGGTGCGCTGAGCAATCTTGACGATCTCTGCTTTAGACTTCGGTAAGATCCCGTATTGTGATTTTTACTACTGTCACCGCTTAGGGTCTTCCATTTTGCAGCTGGTTAAGATGGGTTTGCGCCGGTAAAACCCTCGACTGTCTCACTGCGAAGAAAATTTGATTGTTTATAGCACCGAACCCCTTGCCTGGCATCATTCAAGGTGTACTGCCACCTGTGCTGCTCGCAATCTTGTTTGCGCTTTTGCCTTTTGTACTGCGCGGTAAGTTAAAGGTTTATAATGCAGCGTAAGCACTATCATCGACATGTTCTGTAGGGTTGGCTTGGTATGAATGCATTCCTAGATATTCGCTGATCTCTGTCAGCGTATATCGACGTTTTTTCTTGTTCCTCTTAGTGTGACAACCTCTTCCGTCCAGTGGCACAACGAATTTTACTCATACAGAGCTTTAGTCATGGCTTTCTCATCGTGACCCTGAGTTCAGGAATTACAAAAGGTATTGTATCTCCTATATAATGCACCGCTTGCATTCATCCCAGATATCCCAGCAATTGAAGGAGTCAGGCTCCGCTACCTTCATTTCCGCTACATGTATTGACATTTGGACCGAAAGATCATATCACAACCCACCCAAACAGTCCAGGAACTTGCTAGGCAATTACCGGGGGCTTCCATCTTCTTTCTGACATATACTAGTATATATGGAACAGTAAATGCTTGCTGATTGTTAGTTGACATGTCTATTCTAGTCACTCAAGGTCTCGCTGGAGCTGGTGGAGCTTTAGCACAGGCTATCCCTCTCATCTTACACTACATAAGGAAGTGGTTCCTCGGACGTACACCACGGCAGGCGTATGCAGTAAGTTCAAAAATGCATTTTACTGTGGTCTTTTATGACTTTCGTGGATCGTAGGTAACTTTTTTGATGCCTTCGGTCAGTAGTCCGATAACTTAAACATCCTCCTGAGGTGACGTTGACTCAGGCCGACTTTGGAGTTGTGTTACCCAGGCTCTCCCTACTTGCTACAATAGCTTTTGCTTATAGCGTGCTCTCGCCTCTGATCAACTTTCTCGCATTAGTCAGTACGTATTTAAGTTTCATAATATTTCAAGATAACTTATGTAAATTGCAGGTTTCAGTATGTTCTATATTGCCTGGAAATTCCGTAAATCCTGCAAAATCTGCACACCTGGTGGAAACTGATGTGAAGCAGTCCTTACGCAGGTGTTTGATCAGCCAGACGAGAGGGAAACAGGTGGCTTGTATTTCCCTATGGCTATGTCAAATCTATGTAAGTCTTGGGCGAGGTATGCCTGCGTTCACAAGGGCTTATTCTCGCTTAAACACCAGTTGTCGGCCTCTACATCGAACAAATTTGCCTGGCTTGTTTGTTTTTCCTCAAAGTAGAAAAGAATAAAAACCCTGCAGTCATAGAAGGAGTTTTCATGGTCGTATTAGTCGTCATTACGTTGGCCGCCCAGCTCTTCTTGAACTACAGTTTTGAGCGTGAGTGAATTGGCGCGTTGCAATTGCGTACTAATTCATTTTGATCGATTAGCGATCACTAATTATCTTCCTATGTCACTGGCTACCAAAAAGATGGCGAAAAGATTCGAGCGGAAAAATCAAGAACTTGAAGAAGCCGGAGTGACCGTATCTGACAAGGAAATTGATCTATTCAGCAGAGAACGTAAGAGGGCCAGTCATTTATGCTGAAGCTCGTCTTGCCAATGATATGTTCAATAGGGATTCGCAGTATCAGAAAGCGGATTAAGAAAACCACTAAGAAGCTTGACGATAAACTAACGATTCTGAAGAGTCGTGTTCGTCGAGACAGTTATGACAGTGAATCTGGTGCCGAGGAAGAACCCTCGCGCACGCAGACGGCGAGCGCTCAACTTCCTCTTGAAGGGGCACCAGAACTTTTCCGCGCGGTGTCTAACGCTTCTAAGACATCCAAGAAATCGAGAAAGTCCGAGAATGCAAAACCAATGGACATACCCACTATCGACCCTGCAGCGCATGCTGAAGATAACGTCGACGGAGATGATAGCGATGACGACATGGATAAACATGCATTCGACCACCCATCTACCTATGTGGATCAACCGTGGATTTGGCTACCCCACGATAATCTGGGCTTGAGTGAGGTATTGACAAATGATCTCAGAGCAGTTGGGATAGGTGCCAGTGACGTCGGCGCTGTGATGGACGAAAAAGCCGTCGTCGAGGTTACAAGAAATCCTCCAGACGAGGAATGGTATGGAGGTCATGATAAATGACACGTAGCTTTACGATTACGAGCGCTTCATGAGCGGAACTGTATGAATTATACCCAAGCTTATTCCATCAACAGTTTTCCGCCTTCAAGATAAAGTACGCTGTAATTCCTCTATGGGTACGCGTACCAATCGTTGTCCCTCTGGTTGACTCTCATTTGATGATTGATCCTCCCCTTGAGCATTGCCAAAGGTATCGCGGGAAGTCACTACGCACGCTTAGGTAGATGAGAGGACACGAACAATAGACACTCACGAAACAAGCTAAGGATTTGAAACATCCTTGGCCATTGTTCAAGCACCTGGCCATGAACTAGTAAATTCAACAACAGCCATCGAATGGATATGTCAGGACAACAAACCTCGTCCTGCGTCCGCCATAATTTCACAATCTTCGCCAAGCCCTTCTATTCGCTCTAGGAAGAGAGCGCTTGCTCTTTCTAGCGCAGAAACAGCATCATACTCCTTTTTCTTCTCAAGCAACTTTGCGGTAGCAGTAGCATTTGCCTGTGAGTTGAGTGGGCCAACGTGTGAGGCTCTATTGGCTGCTAGGGATTGACGCATGTATATTTCACAATTTTAGTACAGATTGTTGTGGGGAAAGGCGACGCGTTGATTATGCTTATTTTGACTTCAAGTTCTACCCGCTCTCGTTACAGCGGCTGATCTGCAGAATGTTCTGAGCGCCCCGCACGTTGTAAACACTGCAGTGGAAGCGAATGTCTAACTCAAATGACAACATAAATGGGGCCGGCCTACAAGTCTATGAACTGCATCCCCCCGCATGGCTTCCCAAAGCCCATTCTTCTACTGACCTAGGTAAAGTCCCAACACAGTGTGCTCCTTTGTTGCTCATTCAGCTGTCAGGGTATCTTGGGTTTTTTCCACCTCACATTGGTCAAGAAGAGGACCTCCTTTCCGAGACAAATATAAAAAATGGATACGTCCTAGACGATCAGGTTTCCGTGAGCACTACACTACATCGCTATGATTTCAGTGTCTGAAGTGTAATAGGCTGAGACCTTCAGTGCACATTCTATTGTACAAGGAGAGCTGTCATCTAGCAGCACGTACTCTAAGCTCGAGGCCCTAATGAATGAAATATTCATTCGTAGAGCTGGCAACCTTCCCCCAATTCCGTATGTTACTCTTCTACTCTTCGTCCCTTTCTCACCTCTTTCAAGGCCTTCAACGTTTCGTATTCCTACTCGAGTCACTTTAAATGACTCGAAACGGCGATCCTGGTTCGCCGATCTTGCCAATCCTGAAGTTCCTCTCTATAAATTGGGCAAAAGCGTCCCTCACGGTGCAAAAGGGCACGACCTTTTAGACCTTCTACAGTCTAACAATGTCGCTATACCTCGAGCTGTTTGGTTCTTGCGAGTCTTTGGTGCGAACGAAACGGTGGGTCTTAAAAATAGTACCTGTAGGGCGCTTTGTAATACGCGAGAGCAGGCAGGCCTCAGGAATAAACCTGCATACAATCCCACACAGTACAGCACCGACTGGGCAAATGTAGTTACAAGTTACATGAAGAAGCAGCTGAATGATATTGCGTTGCCTAGCGCCCCACGGCCAGGGTTGAACATTAAACAAACATTCAAAGGGGTCCTTTCCGACGCGGATACACGAGAGCGTTGGATTTCCCGTTTTGTCTATTGGTACGTTGATGAGTCAATGCTCGTCTAACATATTTTTTGACAATACTACAGCCTGAAGCTTTTGCAGACGTTCTACTCTGAGGGCCTCGTTGATAATCGCACTTTTCTGGTCTGGGTGGTGCAACAAATGAGCATGTGTAATTTGGCTCAAACTGGTTTTATAACTCGCCTAGCAGACGAGTATTTGGATGGTATTATAGATAGTCGGCCATTAACCCGGCCGTTTATAGACGCTTGCTTGTCAAAGTTATCTGAGGTACGCCATGGGTTATATCTGTTCACCAGTAATCTCATCACAATAGATCCGCTCTTCGTCGGCACATGAGTTCCTCTGCGATACGGAAATCTTGCTGATAAGTCTATTGCAGGTACGCACAACACGAGCACAACGGTTGATGCGAACCTGACATCGTGATAGCGCCTCTGCCTTGTAGTCCCAGATTCGTTTGTTAGCCCAAAGATGTGGAAGGCACACGCGCATTTACTTACAGACGTTTTGAGTGAGGACGTCATAAAACACCACGGATATGTCCATGTTGAACGCAATGCCCGAGATATCTGTCAGATTTTGCAAGAAAACCTAGCTGACATCAGAAGAAGAAATGAAGCTATGCTCTTTCGAAATATCCCGATGCATATGTCTACGCGCTTGTCGTCTACTATCTCTGGTGTTAAGGTGAGTCTGGGTGACGAAAGAAACAGATATAGTCTGACAGTCTGTAAGCTTCTAAACACCATCTCAAGCAGCACAAATCTCGAAAGCCTTCCGTTTTTTACTTATACTGTGGACGACGAGCCTGCTTTTATTGAGAAGCTAGATATGCTTCTTACCTGGTGTGTAACCCCCCTCCAATACGGCGACCATCGGCCATTCGCTGCTGTCACTTTGATACAAAGGTGGCGATTACAGGTTGGCGATCGTGCAAACCGCAGAGACTTCAGCCCGCCTGACGAATTCCTCCAAGATCGATTGTTTGACTGGTTGGATTCATCTGATGTTGCCGGCGATCTTGGTAATATTCATCCAGTTTCTCTTCTCTTCGAGGGACTTGTCAAACACGAATTATTTTCTTACGCGAGCTACATTCAGCGTTTAATTGCTCGTGGCGAGCCAGGTTTGTCGTCTAATGAGGTTTGTCCAACATTTCCGGTTTACTGGCAAGTTACAATCAAGATACTCTTTAGATTCTGGAATCACGGCATCGCAAGTTCCTGCAATGGATACCTCTCTGCAAATCGACTTCTTCGCTAATAAGCCAGCGTAAAGTAACTCTTTATGGAATACGAGCTAGGGAGACGCCTGAGGAAGTCACTGAGCGAGAAATGCGACGTGAGATACGAGCCGTCCTCCCTGGCGTCTTTGGAGGTCACTCTCCCCCTTACTATCGTCCTTATCTTCTCATTATTGTTTCAGTGCAATCTCACAGCTCCACCATGACAACATCCACGCTATTAGGCAGCTGCACGGTCTTGATGAATTCGTCACGCTTTGAGCAAGTACGAACATTCAAGCATTGGCTTCTACCTATTCTAGAGAAGCAGATTGCAAGGTAGTTGCAAGTCTCATCATCAGCTCGAGTTTCGTTTAATTTCACCTTTAGCCAAGCTTCGGAAGCCAAGCCGACACTACTGAAGACATACAGCGTATCAACGGAATTAATGTCTCATGCAAAATGTTTTCACTGCATCTTAGATGTATGTTCATCATTATGATCATCATGACCTTCCTCAGCCTACTTCTTCTAGCTCACATTATGTCTCCTGGAACACTCAACCACAATAGACCTATTGAATGCCGTTATAGATACCCTTCAACGCTTTGCGACTATTTGGGCGTGCATGAATGTTATGAAAAATATCATCTCTGCCCTTGACGGAGCTCATCAGGTTTGGAGAACCCGAGGAGTCCAGTCCCGTCCATTATTATCTTTGTTGCTGGAGTTCGACGGAGGGAGATATCTCAGTTCAACTTCTCGTGACCAAATTACCAACGAGATCACTGTATTTACATCTGTTCGTTCTCGTGATATTCGTCTAGCTTGTCGCTCATTTGTCACAGGCACTCCAACCTGCAACGAATCATCCTGATGCTACTCCCGAAGTTCTCCCCGAAATACTTCTCCTTGCGGGCGACCCGGATGTGGATGCCCCATCGCTACTCGCTAATAGTCTCTGGATAAAATACCGGAAATCTATCGACTGGGCATGGAAGGTCTGGGATAACACTGTTGCCAGCCTCCGGCAAGTACCCTTGATGACTCCCGATGAAGCCGGCCGCAGGGCCTGTGCTTTACGATACGGTATATTCTTATGGCATGTCGATCAACACCTGGCGACTGGCCTAGATCGTGACGTCCTTCAGTGGTTTTCTGGAACTGGGAAGAACGAGCTAACAGCGCTCACTATTGAAGCTTGGGATGTCTTGACTGTAGTCTTACTTTACCTGACCGTACACGGTGCGCTCAAAACAACAACCATCTTATCGGGGCTTGTGTATCCGGCTTGGCAACAGGCCGCTGGTTATACGGCAGTTCATCAAGGCCCCGTTATTGAAACGCTTCTCCAGTCTGCCAACAATATTTGTCGCCGTCTACTACTTTCTGAAGACATCAACGACAGCTTACCCCCGACGGATCTACTTGATCTCCAGCGTATTCGAACTAGGCGGCAAGATGTTTATGGCGGGTCTCATTTTCCGCTACTAGCATCAAGTGTTCCTCTCCTCATCTGCGTGGAAAATAACGACCTCATCTCCGGAGACCTGAGGAACGAGTCGACATCACTTCGTCATACAATTTCCCATAATAATGACTTCCGTCAAGGGGCTTATAAAAACCTTGATGCAGTTCGAAAAGCCTTCGAGACCTCGCTTCAGCGACTAGATGGCCCGAACCAAACACTCAGCAACCACATCATTGCTGGGCTTCGTATGTTGCTATCTGATATCAGTGATGGTAAAGTTTTTCCAGCTGGTTTGCGAGGGATTAATTGATTGGTAAAAGACCTAGAGCTATCGGATTGGCCCACCGTACCGTCGCTTCTGAGCCCCTGGAAAATTGCCGCCACCATGGTTCAAATGCAGCTCATTTTGAAGCGAATGGGTCAAGAACTCGTTCATGATCCTGCTAACCAGACGGCCAACATCAACCTTGACCAGCTCATTCTTATGCTTTTCCATCATTCAATGACAGCAGACGAAGCATTTTTCGTAGGTGACATGGCTCGTTTTGTCGATAGTGTCGTTGCTGGCAAAGTAAGCCTACTGTATCACGTATATCCTTCTTTTCTGATGATAATTGAGTTTATCAACAATGGTTTGCGCTGCGTCGGAGAAATCGCCCAAAAATCGATCTCTGATACTTGCGATCCGGGAGACTTCCACCAGGTCGGCGAAGTATTGCGTATTTTAATCTACGCGGCAGAGCCCTTAAGGGATAGAACGACACCACCTTATGTGCTTGAAAACATAGTGCAAGAGGATTTCTTAGAGGCCTCAGTCTCGAAACTTGTATTGACTGAAGCTATCATAACTGCGGGCTCGCTCCCGGAAGCGACCGAGATCAGAATAACAGAGGACGTTATACTTGTCTTGAGACTTATACAGTTTGAACTAGGTTTCAGGAATCAATGGAATGCCAGAATACGGACGGCAACCGAAAAGATGGCATCTGTATTGTTTAGGCTTGCCAAGGTCTGAAGGCGTCTTCGTAAAGCGGATCCTTTCCTAAATCATTTTGTAGTTCTACGGCCTACCCGCCAACCACCACCCCACCCTTTGTCCGCTTATCATTGATACGCTTTATTACATTTATGATGGTTCGTAACAAAGGAGTATCCGCATCTATTTGACTCATCTCGTATGATCTAGAAATGCCAAATGATATTAAGGCTACACCATATGACCCATTTCGCAATTATCCCGACGAGCATGCCTCCGATTTGCCTCCTGATTTGCCTGCGGAACTTCGCAGACAGCTCGCATCATTTCTTCCTTCTCTTCCCGTTGCAGCCTCAGTCTACAATATGATTAACTCCTACAGAGACTCAGCGGGAAACTTGATACATGGGCCTTCTGTTATAAACCGTCCGTGGGAGTGGATTGAAAACCTCGGAGAACCAGCTCATGTAGATCACAAAGCCGAAAACAAAGGCCAAGAGGAAATGCAGCAACTAGAAAATAGGCATCATGTGAAAAATACGGGCTCTCTATCACTCGACTTATTTGGTACACAGTTGACTGGAGACAGCGTCCTGCGAGGGGAACAAGACATGGACTCTCGCATGGACTCTCGAATGGGAAGAAACATACGTGGATTTGAGGACGGGCTTTCTGCCGAGAATATATTTAGGAGAGACTGGCGGGAAACTAGGGTGGAGATGGAGGTCGACGCCATTACTGGTGTCGCGGGTGGGCGGTCGAAAGGCGAACCAGATCATGACGGTGGAATGACTTTCAACCTGTGTTCGAAAGCGGAGAAGAGAGCATCATCAAGAGATTCACCAACTCCTTCGATAGTTTCGCGCTCATCGGCTCGAGGTTCTGGAGGGTCTCTACGACACAGTCCTCAAGGGTCAATAGGCAGAAGTTCCAATTCGACAATCAGTGACATCATTGAGATCGAAAGCAATTCGATGGCCCCAAAACGACTAGGAGCCAAAAGAAAAGCCTCGGCTGTAATCACAGTCAGCGATGATGAGGTGGAAATCATTGAAGGTCCCATGCCTGCTCCTCTTGGTACAAAGAAATCCAAGCCAAGAACTCAGTTGAAGGCAAAGGCTAAAAGATAGATTTTAATGTACCCATTGTCATGCTTGTATACTAGAATGTAGCCTATAATTATAATCTGTTTAGGAACCATTGGCATGATGTTTGTAATACAAGGGACGATTTCGAACATCCAATCGAGAGATGGAGACCTGAAGGGCAGCGTATGTGGCATAAACCTACCGGACAGATGGGAAGAAACCTTCCCAGGGTCCTTTTGATAAAGCAGACCGACCGACCTTGGATGGACCAAGTCTCTTCGGACTAATTTCTCCAGCAGCTCCAATGACGGCTCGAATTAATTCTTTGAGGGCAAATTCTTCCGTTGGTGCAGTAGATACAGTTTCTCTGCAAGTTGGACATGTATAATGTGGTTGTTGATTCTCAGCTTGGTTGCGTGCAACATATGCAGGATAGTAGGGATTGTTGTGATCACGAGGATTGCGCATCATAGCTTCCCATAAGCCATGATTGTCGAGACGGGTTCCAGGCACATAAGCAGGGTGGGATTGCATAAACTGAGCAAGTGTCGTGCTGAACCAGTCCTGCAGACAGCCCTGACAAAAAGTGTGACCGCACCCTGACAGTCTAAAATGAGATGAGTCAAGATAAAAGTGTAGTCATGTCAAGGAGGACTCGTACATGTATGGAGACCATAGCCTAATCGTACATATACCACAGTTTAGATTATCCTCAAGTTCAGAGAGATCCTAAATGTTCCAGTCAATGATCCCCTATTTTTAGATCAAGTCGTTCTAAAAAGGGACCTACCAACATAAGTTTCCCTTTGCTTGGCTCCGAGGTCTTAAACTTTGCTAATTCGTCGCGAATAGCGGCGAGCTCGCAATGAGATCTGGAAGCGTCGGCTTTATAACGATCAATCTCCTTTATGCAGTTCAGATATCAATGATATTAAATTTCGATGTATTCACGAAGACAACTGAACGCACTTCTTGCATTACTGTAAGCTGGCGTCGAAGATCTGAACGACCGGGTTTCTCCGTCGCGGGTGTCGACGGCTCGCTGTCTGATATTTCAATGATTTCAACGTCATGTACGACTGGCTTCTGTCGCGTGGAACCTTTCCGTCGCTTGTCGGTTGTTGAAGTTGCTACCAGTTCCTGGGTCAAATCAAGATTCGTAGCACTTGAGCCACATAGTGGTGTCTTTCGAGACTGAACTCGAATAGATGGCATGTATGGCTGGTGTAGTCAAGTTTGTGGAGTTTGAGTTGAACCAGGGTCAATTGTTCAAAGTCTGGAAGTCAAACTTCGGAGGTGTAGCACGTGCTAAACCATTTGAATCACGTGGCCGATTTTGCGCATCGGCCGTGGCAGCTGTAGCCTCGCCTGTCGTATGTACCATGTACAGCTATCGCAGGCCATACAAAGACACTCGGGACTAGGATTTTTACCTCAAACTTGTTAATATGTGATATTTGTACACCCTGTACTTGGGTCCGTCTAAACAGTCATGACAGAAAGGGAGTTGCAAAGAGAGGTGCGTAATTATTTTCCTCAAATATATACAGTCAGAGCTCAGTTTTGCTGAGCCAGAGTTAGTCGTGTTACCGTTAGTATCAGTCAAAACCACAAGATAGAAATATCCTTTCGTAAACTCATTGATTCTTACCTGTACATGTGCTCATGGTCGACCGTGAAGGAACGATGTTTACGAATGTTGCCGAACGTTTAGGACGTTTATTTTGGCGAGTGAAGAACTGAGAGTCGACCTCCCCAATTCATCCTCGGGGCCTTCCATGCCACGGCAGCTAGCGGACCGGAACCTCCCTCACGCTGGGTAGAAAGTTCGAAACATACCAACGTAACCCTATCTCAAATCGGATTTAAATCCAACCTCCACTTCTTCGTCCGAACTATCGCACTCCTCCATAAACCACCATGTCAACTCCTACACCCAAGTATTTCTTCGTCTATGCGCCTGACAAAACGGAAGAGGGAACCTTTGAGAAACGTATGTCAGTTCGATCAAAACACCTTGAAGGGATCAATGTAATAAAACAATCTGGTTTCCTCCGTACGTTGAATCGCAGCTTTGTATCTTCTCCATTGAGAAGTTGCCACACGTTTGAGGGGAAAATACTGAAATTACTCTCGTTTAAAAGGTGTTGGAGGTGTGCTCTTAACTCCTGAGTCTATTGCCACACCGGATTCGCCCAAGAAGATGATAGGTTCGACGTTCATCTGCACAGCAGAATCAATCGATGAGTACGAAACAACTTCCATCCCACATTCCTCTTCCGATACGTCAGCTTTGGCTGATACATGGAACAGCGTAATCAAACAAGTCCACTCTGACATTTACTATACATCTGGCGTTGTGAGTGCATAAATCTACGATTTTTGTCCATCGAAGATGGCCTTATACGCTTATGTAGTGGGACACGGAAAAGGTGGTCGTCTTACCTATACTGCCTGCAACCCCAATACCTTGAGTCCGTGAGACGTTTAGAATTATCTGTTTTAAATGTCCAATGTACTAGTAAATATTAAGATACTGTAGGCAAAGGTTAAAGCCAAAGCGTAATTGTTCGAGAGAAAACAAACATTGTTGAACAAAGCCCAACTCACAGATCCGCGAATTCTAGGTGCTACAACACCATGCTTACTCCTATGGCAAGGACGGGCCTTTACGCCCATAGCAACAGCTTGCAGTACTTTTGTAGACAACAAAGTACCGCTGTGGTCAAACGGTTCTTCGTGTACGCTCCCGATCGGAAAGATATTGATACGCATGCAAAGCGATATAGCGTAAGGCAACAACATTTGAAAGACATCAGACCTCGTATAGATGGCGGTATTGTGCGTAAGTCCCCATGTGATGATCAGCATAGTCAAATTGGATATATAACGGGGTCTAACAGAAGTTGGAGGTATGTTGGTCTCCCCTGAGCAGATGGGGTCCGGAGTTGCACAAAAGAGAGCGGAAGGATCAGTGTTAATCATCAAAGCAGAAACGATCACTGAAGCTAGAAACATGATCGAAGGAGATGTGTATTATACCTCTGGAGTGGTGAGCGGAAGTTTCGGCTTGTTGTGTTGGCAAGCCTACTCACCAACCATCAAGTGGGATAAGGAGAAGATTGTAATACTACCGTTCATTGCAGCTACTCCGTTTCCATCATAACCTCGGAGTTGAAGGGACGTTGTTGAGCAACGACGGCAGGGGAGTGTCTGGGAGCCTAGTATCGGTTGTAACCGGAGTAGGAGGTCATGATGTTGCTTGTACATGGTGGATATCTAGTATTTTACAATTATAGTCATGTCCCACACGGTCTGCCGTATCCTTTATAACCCCCTCAGAACTGCGACCGTTGCTGCAAACCGCCCTCGAATTTATCTCTCACAACGAACTATCCGTCTTATGTCTACTACGACCGCTCAACCCGAATACGAGTACATTGTCGTTACCCGCCCGGAGCCGCCTATTACACTTATCACTCTCAACCGGCCTAAAGCGCTTAATGCTCTCTGTTCGCCTTTGTTTGCGGAACTCAACCGCGCTCTACGAGAAGCAGATGCTGATGCCTCAGTAAGCGCAATGGTCTTGACTGGGTCCGACAGGGCTTTTGCGGGTGCGTGAAAGCAACATGTTACCTGAGTAGAATTTAAACACATGCATTAGCTGGCGCTGACATCAAAGAGATGAAGGATATTCAATGTGAGTGTACGCTTTGACACATTGCGAGTCCCGCCTCGACTAACATGCCCTCCAGACGCTGATGCATACAAAAACCGCTTCTTGGAGGATTGGGCTGAAATGACCAAGATACGCAAGCCGATTATTGCGGCAGTTAGCGGCTACGCCGTAGGTTCCATCTCAATGTTGCTCCGGTATTACAATTTTGCTCAATGGTTTTGACAGCTCGGCGGGGGATGCGAGTTGGCCCTAATGTGTGATATTATCCTCGCTTCGCCCACCGCCAAGTTTGGACAACCGGAGATTAACCTTGGGACAATTCCTGGTGGTGGAGGCTCACAACGTCTCGCCCACATTGTTGGAAAATCCAGGACAATGGAAATGGTTCTTACCGGACGTATGATCACGGCGCAAGAAGCATCTGAGTGGGGTATTGTGAGCCGCGTGGTTGGTGAAGGGGAAGGTGAGGTTGTTAAAGAGGCCATAAACATGGGCAAGCAGATTGCTAGTAAAAGCCAGATTGCTATTATGGCTGCAAAAGAGGTTGTCAACGCTGGTAGGTCGTACATTTGTACAAACGATAACAGGAGAGTTAAGTGCTTTCTTAGCATATGAATTGACTCTGGCTGAAGGGTTGAGATTCGAGCGACGCCTCTTCCATGGACTTTTTGCAACAAAAGACCAGAAAGAAGGTTTGTAACCGTTCTACAATCTCAGGAGGCAACACGCTGACATTGATCTAGGAATGGGTGCGTTCGCCCAGAAGAGACAGCCACAGTTCACTAATGAGTAAAGACGCGAAAGAAACTAGGGATTGTGCATTTAAAAAAAAAACAGGTGGACATGTAAAAATAGTTGATGGATATTATTTCTTGTGCAACGTTACTGGAACCACCTTATCACGCTGCCGACGAGAAATGCTAGCGGGATGTCATTTAGAGATGTCAAGACTACGATTAAAGTGTGATGACATACCTACACCAACCCCGCCCATTATTCTTTTCTGAATTGGGGTGCCTGGAGAAAGAGGGCGAGACTGCATAAGTGCATAAGAGCCAACACCCGCCAGGGCGCCGGTACCGATTATTCGACAAGAGACGCAGTCGTTGTATCGCTGCATTCACAGGTTTTTAGTCAAGAGGGTTGGAGACACGTGATGTAATATTACACGCGGGTCCAGGGGGACGAGCGGGTGCTATCGGTTCCCTCATGGTAAGTACAAAGATTAGATTTGATCAAGCAATGTTTTTACATAATTGTCGGATAAACTATTTAAGATGCCACATTGAGGTCAGCGATGTGCGATGCGAACTCGTGCGCGCTGTTGACTTGTAAATGTGCACATTGCCTCCGGGTTACGTCGGATTCTCTCACCCAGTACAGCTTCATGTGACGAACCTCGGTTAAACGCTCATCCCTACCTATTTTTTATAATGCCCGTTCACACCCAGTCGATAACTCCTCTTCAACCACCATCATGTCCCAACTCCTAATAGACGACTCAAAGGTAATTCTTCCCTTTTCTTTCTTCCATACATACCCACTCATCTACAATTTTCGTCCTTTCAGGCGAACCTACTTCTCCTCGCCTTCGCTGCTACTATCATCTATGCCCTTTACCTACGTTATATTAGAATCTCCATTCGGCACGTTCCTGGCCCGAAATCAGAGTCCTTTCTTCTCGGTAATACACGTTGACGTCCTTCCTTCCATATATCTAGTGACTTTGACACTGCTTTCAGGAAATTTGGCAGAAATCTTTCAGAGTCAAGTTGGTGCTCCTGACTTCAAGTACAAAGAGCAATTCGGCGATGTCGTACGGATCCGAGGACCCTTTGGAGTGGGTGTAATTTTCCTGCATACCCGAGTATTGACCAATTTGCTCTTATCTTTACAGGAAAGCCGTCTTCTAATTTCTGATCCAAAAGCACTCCAATATATCTTCCATACTTCCGGTCGGAAGCCTTTTGCCCAAACTATATTTATCTTGTTTTAACCCGTCTTGTAGGATATAATTTTCAGAAATGGCCAGAGCGGACTGAGATCTCTCGAGTTCTCATGGGACGTGGCCTTCTCTGGGCAGACAGTAATGTCTTCTCAGATATCTAGATTTTTTTTTATTTAAAAGTACAAAAACCACAGGTTATATTCATAAAAGGCAAAGAAAAGTAATGCTACCAGGATTCGGTGGTCGGTACTACGACTTTCTAGTGCATTTATGTTCTTCTCATACATCTCGAAAGCCCCGGAGGCTAGGTCGTTTATCCCCATTTTCCAGAAAGTTGGGACAGAGGTGAGTGTCATGTGCACTATTCTAGTGGAAGCGACTTACTCGAAATGTCAATAACCAGCTGACGGAAAAATGGTCGGACACCTTGGCTAGTTCAGCCGACCAGACTGCTGTTTTCAATGTTGCTTCTTGGCTTTCGCGCACCACAATGGATGCAATCGGCGAAGGTAATCTAATCCAAATCAAACCTCTACCTGCCCATGCGATTGAAGTAAAATATGGCCCTAGCCGCCTTTGACTACCATTTCGGTGCTTTAGCTGAGACTGATAATCAGCTCATGAAAGCTTATTTTGGTCTGATGTTAGTGAGCTCTCAACGCTTGCGTCGCACGACCTATAGCGGGTGAACAATTTTTTTTCTTTCTAAAAAAACCGTTAGGTCGGATACTTTAGGGTCTCCTCCTAAATCTTCCATCTTTATGCAAACGATGCTACCAGTTTGGGTTCTCCGACTCATGTCCGAGTTCTCTAAACGCCGGAACCTCGTTCACGCCCGCTACACGGCGAAGGTGGCAAATGCCGTTGCAAAGTCACTCATCGAATCCAAGTCAGGAGCACTTACTGAGGGTAAAGGCAGCAAGGATATTTTGAGTCTGCTCGGTTTGTTTCTACAACTTGTATTGATATGGGAGCACAGAACTCATGTTTCGACCAGTCAAAGCAAACGCTTCCGAGAATCCTGCAACACGACTTACGGACGAGGAGCTATTGGCCCAAATGAGGTTAGTGTTGTTGGTCTACAGAATGAGTTCGACATTGTGGCGCAAGATCTTTACAAGGATCGTTTATCAGGACAATACTTCTTGCCGGTCACGAAACCACCGCCACTTCGCTTTGTTGGGTTATGTTAGAACTAGCCCGTCACCCTGAAATTCAAAACCGGTTAAGGGCGGAAATACGCACTACAGAAGAGAATACTGGTCGCACTTCTGCAGCATTCACGGCGAGCGATTTAGATAACATGCCATACTTGGCCGCTGTGCTCAAAGTTATTTCGTCTAATACTTACTTGATTTATCCTGATAGTGATCCATATATCAGGAGTCTATGAGGTTCCATCCTGCGGTATACCACAACTATCGCCGTGCAATCAAAGACGACGTACTGCCACTCTCGAAACCGATCGAACTAACAACCGGCGAGCTGGTCAGCAGCTTACCCATAACGAAAGATACCAAAGTCATTGCTTCCATTGCGGGATATAATAGGTACGATTTACTCTTACAGAACGCCGATGATGGAATGCCTTATTTCATTCAAGGAATCAAGAAGTTTTCGGTGAAGATGCGAATTCTTTCAATCCTGATAGATGGCTTGGGGAAAGCTCTGAAAAGAAAGGGCCCACAGTTGGCGTCTATAGTAATCTGTACGTGCTTCAAATCAATTTTAGTGCCTTGGAATCATAGCGGCTGGGCTATCGTCGTCTGATAATGACCTCCATTCAGGCTAACGTTCGCGGGGGGAGTTAGGGCATGTATAGGATGGAGATTCGCACTGTACGAGATGCAAGTGTTCACAGTCGAGATCATCAACAACTTTGAGCTTCATCCCACGCCAGAACTGGGTGGGCTTCGAAGGGAGGCTTGTCTGGTCATGCTCCCTACGCTTGAGGGGGAGCAAGAGAAGGGAGAGAACTTGCCATTGAAAATCAAGCTTGCTCAAAGGGATTGATTGAGCTTCAAGTTTTCTTGGCGCAGTTCTGCGACGTAGTGTTGGTGCTTTCAGGAACTTTGGAAATTATAATCTATAGGGCATGTATGAATAGGACCATATCAAACATAACAACAATGCGTAGTGAATGACTGTTCATTAAATTCACGAGTCACGACGCGCGTGCTCTTGTGACTTATTCCAAGTCACTCCTTCCCTTTGAATTTTGCTACATATGCTGAGTAGATGTCGTTGCTCATCCTCCACAGGTCGGTCAAAATACTTGCATAAAAAACTTATATAGCTTATATGATGCTCTCAGCTACGCGTAGGCTATCACCACAAGCCGCCTATAATTCACATACACGTTGCTATAAGCAGAGCTCATATATAAATCATCCTTTCGCACTTCAATACTTTTCTAGCACAGTTCAAACTCGTTCTCGGTGAGCTCTCCCACTGTTGTCTGGATGTACGTCTCCGTTTAAAGTCATTTCAAGAGAGATTCCAGACCACTCCAACTCCGTTTTCTCGAATACCACTTCACCATGGGACCAAGTCTTCCGCGATGTCGATTCGTACGCAGCTCCCTCAAATTTATCTTCTAACATGGAAACACAACGACGTTACCGTCGAACACGACAAGCCATGACAGCACGCGAATCCAGTGTATTGAACGAAATGTTCGAGATGATCTTTGATGCCGCCTCCGCTCAGGAATCTAGCGATCCCTCGGCAACATCGCCCACGGGTGGTTCTGTCATCGGAGTTGGAGGGAGGGGTGTTGACGATCTCATTGGGAAGCTTCGCCGGTACCCTAAGAGACTGATACAATCTACGGAGCTCAACAGCGAAGTTGACCGTCGGAAAGAAAAAATAGACCTGTTCACGACTGATCGAGAGCTGTTGGAATGGGTCCAGGACACTTTTTTTGAGGAATCACGAAGGTACGAAGCGGAAGCTCGTGACGCCATCTCTCAAGCTGCAAAAACTGGTGTCTACGGAAAGTTGCCAATGCTCCAACCACCGGCATACCCACACCTGTTAGCTCACATTATGCGCACATTCCGCGACAAATTCGACGATCCACATCTTGCTCTGGCAATATTCGAGCATGCACGACGGCTGTCTATAGCCTCATATGTATTTGGATGCTCGTCGGAAGCTTATCACGAGCTCCTCGAAACGCGATGGAAGTGTTTCCAGGATTTGAGAGGTGTGAAGGACGCTTTGGTCGAGATGAAGGTCAACGGGGTTAAAGTCGATCCTCGCACTCGTCAGCTTGCAGAGAAAATCCGTAAGCAAGTAGGCGAGCGACAGCTAGCATTTCAGGGAGCTGATGTCGGGAGTGAGGAAACATGGAACATTCTACTTGGCATTGAACGGCTTGTTGCTAGCGCAAAAACCTCTTCAAGGCAAGAGCTACCCAAGGGCGCGAGCAAGGCTGTCAAAACGAAGAGGTGGGACGTGTGGAAAACTGAGCGTCTTGAGGACAAGGAAGGAGATGAATGGGGGTTTGACAGATGGGATGTCCCAGACTCGGAGCATTCAGGTAAACCTCAGCGAGAGAGGAAACTGCTCACATGAATTTAGACACACCGCTGGTAGAATGGCCATACTGTTACCACCACACAATACACTATGTTACAGACAAAATCTGTGATTAACTGGAATGATGTGTAGGTGATAGATTATGTATGTGGGTGTTCTGCCAGCTGAATTAAAGTGTAAAAAGCCCGTTACAACAAATGCTAATGTAGACGGCGAGAACGCGATTTGGATGTTCTGGGGTATGAGGTTGGTGTTATAGCACCCAAACCATGAGTGGGAATATAATCAGGGTCGATATCGCCACATTGTAGATGTAAGAGGAGGTGATATACGAATATTTGTTCATATCTAGATTAAGCGCAAAGCTTATTATTGGAAAGATAATGACCGAAGAGTGACCAGTAACTCACTGCGCGTTGGTAAATACCACCGTCATTGATTCAGAGTTGCATCGCAGGAGATTTGGTGCCATCACAAGTGCCAAGTTGGCGGGTGTCATTTTTGTAACACTCTGGACCTTTTCTTCAAGAAACAGCTGAAGGAAACTGATGACAAACAGGATGACGCGCCGGTTGACCGTTGGGAGGCGTCCAATGATACGAACGCAAGCTTCCGCATCCCTAGAATTCGTGATGCATTCATTATACATTTCCTCTGGCACCAGAGGGTCACAGAGTTCACGGAGCCAAAGTTTCAATAAGGACGCGAGTACATGGGGGTCATTCATGCCATCTGTTGTGTAGTACCCACGATCGATACGCAATTTGAGCTCTGAAACGGAGTCCCCATCACCAGGGACACGGAATATGCCTTCGGCTTTGAGGCCACCTAATGCGAGAATACCGTCGGCAAGGAAGGGCAGTATGATAGGAATTTTTTGTTCAGGGTATTTCCGTTCTTGTAGCCTGATAACGATATCAAGGGACTCTCCAAATGTTGAAGGATGAAAAGCAGCATCCTGGACAAATATCAGTGTCTAGAAAAGGAGTTTCAGCCGAGCTTTACCGCAGCAGCCTCAATCTCAGCGAGCCCTGGTGGTTTACCGCGTGGGCCTCTCCGAGATATGTACGCAAGGCGTCGCAAACAGTATTTGGCAATGACGTCAATTCTGCCTTGGTGCTGGGAAGTATGTTGATGTACGAAGGAAGAGAGGTAAGTCTCGAAGTTCTTCGAAGGTGGAAAAGTAGTGAGAACGACACATAAAAGCTGCCACCCTTTGAATATACTCTCGCTGGGGATCTCAGTTAGATGTAGAGCATGTTCAACGTAACAGACATACGTGCTGGGGTTCCCCGTGAGCTGCTTCATCACTTGGCAATAAATCTCGTCTCTGAGTTCCCCGTGAGTCAGACCTTCGGTAAGAAGCCACCGTTCTTCCTCTAATATACTGGATACACTCCCGTTCAAAGAGAGGGTCGACGCATTGGCCATAGTCGCGACAGACGGGTGGTTATCCGAATGCAATCGGATGGCAGGTGGCCTTTCTCGTTCTCTGTCTCCCATTATGTGTTGGATGACCTTGAACATCTTAACAGCCATTTTCGTTAAGGTCCTATTCAGGCTTAATAGTGGGGAGGTCAAAGGCGTCTATGAAAAGGAATTCTGGGTTGGTATCATATTCAAATATACCTACCTTAAACTCACCTTCTGCCATGTCATCATTTGCGTTACTGGAACTTTCCGTTTGAAGATGAAACCTTTCCGATGTGTGGAAAAGTATTGTCGAGCAAACTCGGATTCCGAAAATTGCTGAATATCTATGGCTAGATCAGCTGGAAGGGCGGGACGGGTCCTGAAAATCAATATGATTAATAGATAAGATAATAAAAAAGAAGACACTTGCCCTGAAGAGACCGAAGCGTGACTGGGAAGGGGAGGTATTCGTGGCTGGACGGGGATAGGTTGTCCGTTAAGACGATCTTTTACGGGACTCATCTGTAAAGTTGCAGCTAGTCCGCGTCAAACATTGGGTTTTGAGGGACATATGATATAATCCCACCATGATTAGGAATAGGCACACCAATACCCTTGCCAGAGATCGTGGGCCCAGATACACTTCGTCCTTCGTGCGTTGGTGTAGAAGGGACAGGCCGTCTGGGGGAGGGCGGTATCTTGTTATTAAGTTTCGTATGACTTGGGCTAGTTTTCTGAGGATTAGAGACTCGTCGCTCAGAATCGTATTGGCTATCGATTTCTGTAAATCCGCTCGAAGCACTTGTCGGCGTCCTAGGGCTAGATCCATGCCCACTATCAGATCGTGAAGTTGTAATTTTTTCCAGAGCAGCATTCAAGCTTTGTGGCTGCTGAGGTCTATGCGATATATATGATGAAGATTTGGATCGTGCACGAGATATAGAATCGAAATTGCTAGCATTTGCGTCAGTGCGGAACTGTATATCTTTCTCTCGTTGTGGAGAGTGGCTGCTCCTAGCTGCATCAATGGGCATCAATGGAACAGATTTTTGCGAAGAGGACGAGGGTATAGAGGCATCTGAACCAGGTATCGGGGTCAATTGCGGAGCGGGAATCTGGTTACGGCCTACGTGCGGGGCTTGGATATGTGGTTCCGTTGAGTGCGATCTTGAAACTTGTGGCCGAACCGAGCCATTAGTTGAGGGATGACGATTGGACCTTGTTTGGCGTACATGACCGCTGCTAGAGGGTTTATCAGCTTCGCTTGCACCTTGCTTAGACCGTCGAGCCGTCGAGTTATCTGATACGCTTGCGCGCGTTGCATCGAATCCTGCTTCAAAGCCTTTGGACAACCTAGTCCTCTGAGACAACCGCCGGCCGAGAGTTGTATTCTAAACAAGTCGTGAGTACTTGCATTCGGTAACTATGTACGGGTATCGCTTGCCTGTATGATACCCAGCGGAATAACAAAACCCTCCGGTCTTTCCCAAACTGTGGCACCTGTTTTGGTCTGGTAATAGTACGGTATTCCACCACGAGACTCGTCGGATAGTTCCCACCACTCTCCCCCCTCACTCGGGGGTAGTCTGGATGATAACGTCAGTGTCAAATGTCAAGTGAATCTAATTTTGTACGCACACGAAACTGCCTATAGGCGGATCCCAGCTCACTTGACCGGTGGCGGGACATGCAAAAAAAGGAGTTTGACTCTGAAATCAAGTAATGAGAAAGGCCAAGGGTCATAATAATTGACCTCAGATGTACCTGTGGGTCAACTAATGTAACCCAAAAGTTAGAACCCCATGCTGCATCATCCCCGTCCTGCCCCAATCCTGACTTGTAGGCTTTGTTCAGTCGCGGGATTTTGGCCATGTCCTGGATAATGTCTTGAGTGTCATTGATGCTCGTCGCGCTGACCGGTACTTCAGGTCGAATAGGTTCATTAGAGGTGACCTGAATGTCGGGTCCTATTGCATTTAACACAGATGGAGACTGAGTTTCGGCTGTGGAATCCATTCAGTTGGCTAATGGTGGAGGTCGAGGAGAAGGCAGGCGAAGCATCAGCATAAATGAAAGGCAGGGCTTCGTTTGGTCCCTAACTTTGAGGGCTGAAAATAAATTATATTTGTGCGCAAACACATCTAAAACCCAACACACATTGCACGTTGCGAAGTAACAATGTAGTAATCGGAACCAACTTATCATCAGGTTGAGATGTTCGATAGACGATCAAATCATATTTTTAAAAGTAAAACATGATGTTATCTAGCCATCGACAACATGAAACTATCAACTAGAGAGACCGTTATTATCAGGGAATGTTGGATTGGCATGTTGAGCACCACGTTCAGAAAGAGGTACAAAAACGGGTGAGGTGATAGATAATTTCGACGTTGGAGCAGTGGCGCTAGCTTGACTGACTTCCGGCGCAATCACTGAACCCGACTGTGGGGGTATGCCTGTAGTGGGAGTCGCACTGTCAGGAGCCTCCATGCCCATTTTCTTCTTGGCATGCTCGAAAGTCCTCAGCAATCGCCTACGGGCACCAAGAGCCACAACTCCTTTGGCTTCGAGAGCGGCGTCATCCAGGACGACCATCTCTTGCCAGTTCAATCCGTCAAAACATGATGTATACTTGTGTAACCTCAAACTTCTTAACCAGGCTGGAATGTCGTCCAACAATGCAGGGTTGAATTCGTCTTCGCGGGGCGTCGCGCTCAAGGGGGTGTCTGAGCCACTGCTGCTCTTCAAACCGGCGCTCTGAAGTCCAGCACTTGGGAGTCCAGCACTTTTAAGACTTGCACTCTTCAATGCGGTTGCACGCAAGCCGCCACTGTGGAGAGCGCTCTTAGGATATTTAGCGCTGCTAGGTGTACGCCACGTCTTGGCTTCTCCTAGATGAGATGGTTTCCTTCCACTGGGCTGGCGTTGTGAAGAGATCGTTCCGGACGGTTGCACGACGCCGCTCATGATCAACTGGATAGCTAAGAGCTGGGCTTCCGCTGTAAGTCCAGCATTCTTCAACATGTTGAGTTGTAACGGATTAAGAAGGCCAAGCGCAGGAAGCCCGGCGGCACTCTGAGTAGCCTCGGTATCCTTGCGATCGTTTTCGGTTGGTTTGTTGTCTACAGTCTGAGACGTATCAGACTTCTCAGCGTCTACCTCATTCCGTTGTTCAGTCTCCGTCTCGTGAGGAAATGGCGTTGCCTCTTTAGCCGTAACTGGAGTAGGTGTAGTAGGCGACGCGAGTGCAGGAATGTTTAAACTGGGCGGACGGCGCTCCTTTGGTTTGACCTCCTCGAAGACTAAAATACAACATTTATTATTCGAGTGCACTTGCGCCTGAGCTGTGATATGGCACACCTTCAGTCTTAGGCGCTTCTGGACGAACCATCTGTTGTATGGCGGCGATATAGAACCGGAGCTGATCCGGGCTCGATTCTTGCAGAAGTGCGTGTACCGTCGCAGTTCGCTCGACTTCGGGCAGAACTCTATACCCTAAATAAATAGTTAGCACTAAAAAGTGAGTGAAATCGTGGTGTATCGCACATTGCTGGATTGTGCCAAGCTCTGCTTTATATTTAGTTCCAGTGGAGGCTTTAGCAACCTCTTGCTATGTCGACATTTAGCAGAGTAAGATAGAATAATAAGATGTCTGACATACCAAAGTGGTTTCGTACTTGCGGAAGTTCTCGAGCCATAAGCTGAGTCCTTGGGCAATAGAGGGATCAGTGCCCTGTCCTCCACTGGGAAGGGCAAGCTCCGCAGCCGAAGTGGGCGCAGCCTTTGGTATTTCGACAGACGTAGACATAGCTGGTACTCGACGCACTACCGTCAAGGTGAGGATACGCGAGCGATCTTGAGGGTTGTTGAAAGAGAGCAGGAGGAGCCTTAGGGGGTTATTATATTACGGACCATGTGGGCTCCATCAGGGGCTGCAACAAATTTCAGAGAAACAACAGCCAGCATCGCAACCGGCCACAGAACGGGCTGGCTGTGCGAAACATTTGATGCCGTCCAACACCGGTTTATGCCACCAACCCAAATCAAAACTAAGGATACAATAACGCCATCATCTACTTATATTACTCTAGTCCTAAAGAAAAAAATAAACCAATGAATCGAACATAAGTTACCCTCGACGCCCAATTACCATATTATGAGACTTCCTCCACAGCACGTCGATGGCGAAATGGCTGAAAGTACTATTCTCTGTTCCTAAAATCTTTTGGGAATGTCCGAGGACAAGTGCATCGAGAAACGGAAGCAAGAATGGCCTCAATGCTACATCGTCCATTGCGTTGTGTAATCCATCAAGTAAGTTTAGAGCGTCGGGGAAATCGGACAAGTAAAAAATGCAGGGAAAGGTTTTGTGGAATGCGGAGAGTAACGGACTGTTGCTAACATCCGTTGATATGAATATCGGAGTATTCAGGGGAAGAAGATGAAAAGCATTATGGAGCTGACCCCGACAACGTCTCCCATAAGACAAGTATCGCCCATGTGCGGGCCATCTATGCATTCCGCTAGCGTTCAAAGATGCCTGCTGATCTTCGTGGAGAGAGAATAATACAGGAGATATTTCCAACCTTTTTCCAATAAAGGTACACGCTAAGGAGGTTGCCTCGTCATGCGTGTATCCTAGAATTTTGTGAACAAGGTGCCACCAAAGCAGGTTAGCGTTGATCTCTGCATTCTTCTTGAATTCTCCATCACCCAGGCGAAGGTGCACGCCTAGATATGAAGGACCCAATATGTTTACTATCATGTCGCGAGCGCTGAGAAGAGTCGGATTTGCAAAGCTCATGCTGTCTCGTATCACTTGTCGTATGACATTATTAGCTGGATTCTTGAGGCGTAATCGGGAAGAGCCAAAGAGTGTGCCAACATGAATAAGACGCTCCGTGGCCTCGTGGAGATCGGGTATATAGATACTCTCCAGGAACTTATGCTGAGCTGGAGAGACGTCAGTTAACGTGTCGAGAAATCGGTAATGGTAAGGAAAGTCATCCTTGATGAACAGGACATCTGCCTTGCTTAGATTTAGGTAGTCATAAATCCAAGCCTCGGTCAGATTCCAACGTTGATGCATACGTTGGCCTGCTTTTATGCGTTTCAGGTCCATCAACCAGTCCCATGATATTCTAGTGTAACTGAAATAGCTCATACACTCGAGTGGCAGGGCGATATCAGGATGGCACTGGGTACAATGGTGAAAGCCGGCTTTGTCTGACAGAGCAAGTTCTCGATATAGAGCATCAAACGGCACGTAACGTAAGCGCTTGCCACCAAGATAGATTGGTGGCACGAGGAGTGTGCGGTTGAGTAAACGAGCGAGAACGAGAGCATTTTCAAAGGCAATGCGTTGATTATGAAACCCACTGTGGGGTAAATATGATAGAAACATCTCGTCCGGCTCATAGCTTGTCGGAAGCGAATCATCACCTTGAGCATCAAGTATGACGCCTTGGGTATGCTGATCAGTCTTTCGCTGGCGACCTAGTCTACGAGCATCCCACCTCGTAGAGTAAAGATAATAAGCCATTCCAAAAGACGATATGGAGGCAAAGGCCAATATCACGAGTAGCAGCGCCAGACGAGATGAACGGCGGTTGGATGGACTGTAACGCTTGACTGTAGTCTGGTAGAGAGCTTTCGCGGGTGACTTATTGGCGTATGGAGCTCGCAGTCTATAGGTCCCTTTCTCCATGGTGATCGAGGGAGAATCGTTGGCATTATAGGACACCGTGGAGTTTCTGAATGGGGTTCTGTTCATGACTATTTCGGACTAATAGTAATAAGTATAGGACTGCATAGAAACGAATATCTTTACCAAGATCCCTTTTCGCCGCTACTTTAATTGCAATCGGTTTGGCTCCAATTCGCGTCAACGCGTCGAGCACACCTGATAGCTGCTCAAAGTGTAAGTTGATGTAAATGGATCACGTGCACATTCAACGACCTTCAAATATTGATCAATGCGGCAATGCCTGGCACGACCACCATAGAGCGATGCGTCTCCCCCGTATATGTTATCTAGCGGGTATCCGATATACGTTTCACACTTGGCCGTCGTCTACTTTTGCTCAGGACCTGCGATCTGGTGTAGCATTTTTCTCTAGACAATGCACGACGAGACGACGGGTAATATCTACTGCGACAATACACCGAAATGAGCGACGCTCCCCTCTTGCATTCGTGCTCGATATAGTACGTACAAATAGATCCTACGGCCAAACTCACTCTTATACCAGCTGACTCTCGACTCTCAGGATGGAGTTCTTTTGCAGGGACCTAAAGTCCTTGACTCAGCCAAACGCGCACTTCATCTTCTTGAAGGTGATAATGCTCTCAAAATGTGGGTTAAATACCCCTACTAGCGCAAACACTGTTTATCTTACTTATAGGAAAATCCCTTACATCCTTGTAAGCCGTCGCCGTCCAGCACCTTTGGTGACTAAAGACACTCTTTAGCTGACCAACGGTGGTGGTGTCAGCGAGGCCGACCGATGTGAAAGGCTTACTAGACAACTCGGGGTACCTGTACGTTACAGCTCCTTCTACCTTTCTCCTTCCCCGCGACAGACATTGACATATTACAGATCAAGCCTACCCAATACGTTCAGGCGCATACAATCCTTAAATCTCTAGTACAAAAATATGCCGACGTGCCTGTGCTGGTTCTTGGAGGCAGACTGGATGCAGTCCGCAGGGTCGCCGAAGAGTAGTATACCGCTATCTTTTCTATTTGCTTTGGTAGATTGACTGCTCTATAGGTATGGATATAGGAAAGCTTACACAACCATAGACATCCTCGCTTGGAAACCGTCGTGGGTAATCCGCGAATTTAGGGTGTTTTTAGCAATCTATTCATGTCCTAATAAAGCGTATGGCCTTTCCATGAAACAACCCCGGTAGAAATGCAGATAGCAAAGGTATACATCTCATCGACCTGAGTACCTGCCACGCTTACAAAGACTATATGATAGAGTGTCGATTTTTCTCGGACGCGATTATCTGCGGTCTTTGTATTTCACGATCCTCGGAATTGGGCTT